>JAJUPC010000451.1:0-290573 GCA_023614405.1 Avena insularis
GGTGGTTTAGGAAAAGAAGCAGGACATGAAATGACTCTAGTGGATCAATGTCATTTAGAAAAGGAACACATGCAATAAATCTAGTGGTGGTTTAGGAAAGGAACACACATGCAATGACTCTAGTGGTGGTTTAGGAAAGGAACACACATACAATGACTATGGTGGATCCATGTGGTTTAGGAAAAGAACACACTTGCAATGACTCCGATTGGATCCATGTATGGTTTAGGAAAGGAAGACACATGCAATAACTCTGGTGGATACATGTGGTTTAGGAAAAGAAGTCACATGCAATGACTCTGGTGGTGGTTTAGGAAAAGAACACATGTCACGACTGTGGATCCATGTGGTTTAAAGGCAGGACCACACATGTGACTCTGGTGTGGTGGTTTAGAAAAGAACACACAAGCAATGACTCTAGTGGTGGTTTAGGAAAGGAAAACACGTACAATGACTCTGGTGGATCAATGTGGTTTGAAAGGAACACACATGCAATGAATCTGGTGGTGTTTTAGTAAAAGAACACACATGCAATGACTCTAGTGGACTAATGTGGTTTAGGAAAGGAACACACATGCAATGACTCTAGTGGACTAATGTGGTTTAGGAAAGGAACACATGCAATGACTCTAGTGGTGGTTTAGGAAAGACACATGTCAATGACTCTAGTGGTGGTTTAGGAATAGAACACACATGCAAAGAATCTAGTGGATCAATGTGGTTTAGGAAAGGAACACACATGCAATGACTCTAGTGGTGGTTTAGGAAAAGAACACACATGCAATGACTCTTGTGGTGGTTTGGGAAAATACACATGCAATGACTCTAGTGGTGGTCTAGGAAAGAACACACAGGGAAATGACTGGTGGATCCATGTGGTTTAGGAAAGGAACACACATACAATGAATCTTGTGGTGGTTTGGGAAAGAACACATGGAATGACTCTGGTGGTGGCTTAGGAAAAGAACACACATGAGCCAATGACTCTGGATCAATGTGGTTTAGGAAAGGAACACACATGCAATGACTCTAGTGGTTGTTGAGGAAAGGAATACACATGCAATGACTCTAGTGGTGGTTTAGGAAAAGAACACACATGAAATGACTCTTGTGGTGGTTTGGGAAAAGAACACACATGCAATTACTCTGGTGGTTGTTTAGGAAAAGAACACATGCAGACTCGGTGACTTCATGTGGTTTATGAAAGGAACACACATGCAATGACTCTGGTGGATCCATATGATTTACGAAAGGAACACACATGCAATGACTCTGGTGGATCCATGTGGATTATTAAAGGAACACACATGCAATGACTTGTGTGGTGGTTTAGAAAGAACACATTCAATGACTTTGGTGGTGGTTTAGGAAAATAACACATGCAATGACTCTGGTGGATCCATAGGGGTTTAGGAAGGGAACACACATGCAATGACTCTGCTAGATACATGTGGCTTAGGAAAAGAACACACTTTTAATGACTCGGGTGGATCCTTGTGGTTTAGGAAAGGAACACACATCCAATGACTCTGGTGGATCCATGTGGTTTAGGAAAGGAACACACATGCAATAACTGTGGTGGATCCATGTGGTTTATTAAGGAACACACATGCAATGGTAGTGGTAGTATTAGGATAATAACACACATGCAATGACTCTGGTTGTGGTTTAGGAAAAGAACACACATGCAATGATTATGGTGGATCCATGTGGTTTAGAAAAGGATCACACATGCAATGACTCTAGTGGTGGTTTACGAAAAGAACACACATGCGATGACTCTGGTGGTGGTTTAGGAAAGAACACACATGCAATGACTCTGGTAGATCACTGTGGTTTAGGAAAGGATCACACATGCAATGCCTCTGGTGGTGGTTTAGTAAAGGAACACACATGCAATGACTCTTGTGGATCCATGTGGTTTAGAAAAAAACACATGCAATTAATTAGGTGGATCCATGTGGTGTAGGAGAAGAACACACTTGCAATGACTCTGGTGGATCCCTATGGTTTAGGAAAGGAATACACATGCAATGACTCTAGTGGATTGTAACTACCTCGGTGAATTACACTCCTAGTACAAGCCTGGATGATCAGAAATGGTTGAAATAATGATTGGGGCCCAAATGCCACTCACGGGTGAACCTTCACCGTCCCAACCATTTCAAACATCAGGGACAAGAGCAGGCGCGTGTCCCAAGGCGAAGGATCAACTACATACACAAATGAGTATGTATGCAAGCCACCATACAATAGTACATCAGAGCCATTCCATCTAAAAAGAAAATATAACAGCATCGGCAGATCCAAATATCCTAGATAGATATAATAGTTTAGGATATCTCTCATACATCAATCAACAGTATCAAGCGAAAGCGGAAGGCAAAATCGATGCGGATAAGAAGCAAATCGGCATAAGATGCCCCATAAATAAGCACATCCCATACAGATCTCACGGATCCCGTTCGGAACCTCTACACCCGAATGATCGTTGCCCACATCGTCGATCTCTTCCACCCGGTATCCATCTTGCAGTGTACTGTTCATACTGACCAATAATTTATCGTGTGAGACCTAGGGTTTTCAGCAAGTCTTTATGCCTCTAAAGGGACACACACAGGGTGGCGCAATTGCAGCAAAAGATAAACCCTAACAATTCTATAGATACTACGTAACCATCCGCCCAACGGAGATGAGCGGATGTCCGTGAATTAGAACAACAGTTATACTTGATTATAAAGGTAATCTTAACAGATCCATCCTCCTCGCTTACCCGGCGAGGAAGCAGACGAACACCCCCATCCGTTGGCGGTTTATTATCCATTCCATGAGTGTTGCTATTTACTAGTGAGATACCTAGTCTAGTCAATTTAAAAGCGGTACTTTAGTTATGCTTGTCTATGATCGGAAACTGTGCTCCAAGTGCGTCCATAACCGCGGACACGGCTTTGAAAGATTTTACCCTGAGGGTGCACAAATAACAACACACACCGATATACCTCGGAAAAACCAAATCAAAACCCAACGAGGCGATCACGACAAAGCAATCACGGATTCAGAAATATTTCGAGGCCACCCATTAAGCTACCATAGCGGAGTTAGCTGACTCAAAACGGACTCAAGGTTTTGCGCCAATGGCTGTAACAATGAGATCCCAAAGCGGGGACTGTCGATACCTTGAAACACTGCTTCCTAAGCAGTACAGCGTGCTCCTCACACAATCGTAAATAAAGCGATAAAGCATGGCATAGGTAGGATAGTAAATAAAACCTCAAACTAGTTGTGGCCCCAAGAAATAAGAATGAATCAAGCTCTGGCTGAGGGGTCCATAAGCCTCCCGGATGTGGATAGCGAATATTCATGGAGCAGGAATCAAGTACTCGGGGTCTTCACAGGACACAAGTGTACTGAAAGACCCAAATAGCGAATATAGCTCACCGATGCCACTTTCATTAGTTATCCCATTACTACTCAGGTTAAGTTGTTTAGGTACCTCGTTATCCATCAGACACTCACATACCCTACTCATGCTGTTCTCGACTGCATGGCTCAAACAACTCCTGTAGTAATGGCTCATGGGATGGAGGAACAAACTTGGGGTGGGGTTTAAGGTAAAGGCTATGCAATACTTGGGATTCAATTTAATGCAATGCAACTCAATGATGCAAGAATAAGATAGAGGCAATAGGTACTGTATGTATACAAGCATGTGGTAGTGCTTGCACAGCAGCTCAGTTGAAGCAAGGAATGGATGGGTAGTGCTCTGGTTCTCTTGATATATCCCCTTTCGGCGTCTATTCGAAGAAGAACCAAACAAACAAGGGCCAACATAAATAAGTGCACAAACATATGAATAAATCGACAAGCAAACAATCATGCAATGATGAATGATGCACAATTTGCATGGTATTAAGGTAGCATGGCATGGGTGAGGTGTGAGATACAAGATTAAACATTTCATTAAGTTTTGGCCCTAATTTATTCACAATTAAGTTGTTGTCCATAATATATTTATATGATGCATGCTTCAAAACAAACCATGGAATACATAAACAGAAAGGTCTAAATCGAGCTAATCATTTTAGACATATCATTTATTAAATTTGGAGTTTTAAATCAAAGTTATTAATTAATTAAAGAAAAGGGCATTTATTGTAATTTAAATAAACTTGGAATTTAAGTGTTCAAAATATATTTTGGATTGCACATTTGAAATCCTCACATTTTTCTGATTTGAAAACATATATTATTTGTGTTATTTGGATTAATATTTGAAAAGATAATTAAAACGAAAATATATTTGAATTTGAAATAATTAGAAAAGATTTGAATTTAAAAGATTTGCGATTACTTTTATACCAGGCGGACTCGGACCCGAGGCAGCAGAGTGGGACCAAATTTGGGCGAAAGCCTGAAAGCGTTTTGCACCGTAGGCTGCTTTGGCAAGTGAGGCAGACAGTGGGACCTGGCTCATGAGCCCTGTGAGCGAGGGGAGGCGACCACGTGGCTCTGAGGGGGCTATGGTTGAGTTTTAAAAGGCCAAGGGTTTTCTGCGTGACTTGACGCAGGTGGGCTGGGCTGGACCCTTGGTTCTGAGACAAAAAGCGGAGGGTATCGGCAAAGCGTCCGCCTGTTTTTCTTCTTCTGCCGCGATGATCGGTCTGCAACCTGAGGCTGATATGAGGTTCGATCTGGGGCCAGAAGTGCAGCGAGGTGCAACCAGTGCGGCTAGGCTGGGTTTAGTGTCGGTGGGGGTTCTGTGACTAGATAGGGCTTCTGCAGCAAGGAAGCGTCTGCAGCAGCAGCCGTCGTGCAGGTGCTCTGGTTGGTCCGGCGAATCTAGGGCAGCTGGAGAAGGGACCATGTCCGGGGGTTAAGCGGCTCACCAGGGGTTGTCGATGTGGTGGTTGGCTCGGCGCGAGGGATCGGCGTCAGCAGAGCGAGACGAAGCTAGGGTTCGTGTCGGCCTCATGGTCTGTTGACGTCTGAGTCTCCTCCTCCTCGGCCCAGTGCTGGCGGCCTCCTAAGCGTCTCTTCGTGCTTCCTCGACACCTAGAGCTCCTCGCCACGGCTGCAGTGAAAGGAGGAGGGACCGGCGGTGGCCGGCGTTGAGGGGTGGTAGATAGAGCAGTGGAGAAGAGAGAAAGAGGGCATGCCTCTGGGTGGATCTGACCAGCGAGGAGAGGTTGTGGGGGTGGTGGTAGGTGGCAGGAGGCGGAGAATTACCGTGGGCGGTAGATGGGTAAAGGTGGCTCGGTGCCACCTTTCCCTCCTCCTCTTTCACGCAGGGCTGGGCACGGCAGGGGGGTATGGCCGGTGGGGTAGAGGCAGGCTAGGGTCGGGGTGGTTCGGCTGGGGCCCCTAGGGCGAGAGAGAGAGCAAGAGGGAGAGGTGAGGCTCGGGTCTAGGGGTTGGAGTTAGGGTAGGCTCGGGCTAGGGTTTCTTTGAGAGGTGAAGGGTAGCTAGGGTATGGTGGTAGCCTCGGGGTAGGGAGAGAGAAGAGGTGAGGCCGAGAGAGAGGTGGGGACTTAGGGTTAGGTGAGAGGGTGTGGTACATTTGGGGTTAGCTTAGATGGGGTATGGGGTAAGTGGGTGATTAGATAGGATCTTAGCTAGGGTTTTAGGAAGAGGGTTAAAGAGAGTGCGTTTAGAGAGAGAGACATTAGATGGAGTGGTCCTTGACAAGTTTAAGCATGCCCCAAGCAAGCTCCAACAAGATCAAGACTAGGAAAAGAGAGGACAAGGTGGTGGGGTTTAAACAAGATCTACTCAAAATGCAAATACAAACCAAAGCTAGCAAAAGATGGTTCTTGCATGGCCCATGCAAAACATTTAATGCCATGTTGATTCTTGTGAAAACAATATTATTTCATGGCATTTTTATTATGCACGCTCAAAAGTTGGAGTGAGGCCCAAGCAAAGGAATTTAGAAAGAATTCCAAGTGGAGTATAGGGAGATGATCACATTGGATTATATTTGGGACTTGCTAGTGTGTATATGCCACTAGGTATTTAATAAGCCCTCAAAATACCCCAACATGATGATAACCCCAAAACCACAACTATGGAAGCTAGGAAAAGGTTCCACTCACAAGGCATGCAAAGGTGGCCATGTGGCTCTCATATATCAATATTGTGAAAAACAACATGATGCCAAGATGAGAGCATGTGGCAAAATTGGATCCATCAACCCACATTAGCTAGAGGTAAACTCCATAAATGCCAAGCTCATATTTAGTTGGATGGTGGAATTATATGGTGGTGAATGAAGAAAGGTGTTGGAGTTAATAAGAGATATGCCCCCAACTCAACTTGGGCATTAAACAATATATCAAGAACCAAATACAATATCAAGAGGCAAATACAATTAATAATGCATATGAGATAAGAACCAAATCAAAAAGGGTTTTATATGATGCTCAAATGCAAGGAGGCATGATGACATGAGCATGATATAATGATGATGCTACAATTATATAATTGAAGTAGCCATTATATTACTAGACCAAGTAGCATTACAATTGTTAGACAATTGGGATGCTACAACTCTCCCCCACTAAACAGGAATCTCGCCCCGAGATTCTAGGATGAAAGAAGACACAAAGAGGGTAGGATACTTGGCACGGAGATCATCTTCACGTTCCCAAGTGGCTTCATCAACGGAATGGTGCGACCACTGCACCTTGCAGAACTTGATGGACTTGTTGCGAGTCCTTCTTTCTGCGACTTCAAGGATTTTTGTGGGGTGTTCTTGATAAGACAGGTCTTCTTGGAGATTGATAAGCTCATGATCCACGGTCCTGCCTGGATCCTTGAAGCACTTCTTGAGCTGAGAGATGTGGAAAACATCATGGACTTTGAGTTTTTGGGAGCTCAAGAGCATAAGCAACTTCTCCTCTTCTTCCACGAACTTTGAAGGGACCGATGTATCTAGGAGCCAGCTTTCCTTTGATACCAAAACGGTGTGTGCCTCTCATGGGAGTGACACGGAGTAAGCTTGAGATCACCCGGGACATACTCCATGTCCGTGTGCTTCCTGTCGTAATTGCTCTTCTGGCGACTTTGAGCAATCCTCAGATTTTCAAGAATGATGTGAACCTTCTCCTCCGCTTGAGTCACAATGTCAGGGCCAAACAAGATCCTTTCACCTGCACCCGACCAACCAATCGGAGTTCTGCATTTGCGACCATAGAGAGCCTCAAATGGTGCCCTCTTTAGACTTTTCTGGAAGCTGTTGTTGTACGAGAACTCAGTATAAGGAAGACATTCTTCCCACTTCATGCCAAACGAGATGACGCAAGCACGTAGCATATCCTCCAGAATCTGATTGATCCTTTCAACTTGCCCTCGCGACTGAGGGTGGTAAGCTGTGCTGAAGTTCAACTTTGTTCCCAAAGCATTTTGGAAACTCTCCCGAACTTGGAAGTGAAGATGCTTCCACAGTCAGAACTGATCTCAAGCGGGACCCCATACGGAGAGACAATTACATTGATATAGAGCTCCAACTGAATTGCGAAATGGTTTCCTTGACGGGGAAGAAGTGAGCCACTTTAGATAGCCTATCAATGACAACAAAGATTGCATTGTTGCCCTTCTGCGATCTAGGAAAACCAGTGATGAAGTCCATCTCTACTTTCTCCCATTTCCATTTCGGGGGTTTCAATGGCTGTAGAAGACCGGAAGGTTTTTGATGGACAGCTTTCACTCTGCGGTAGACATCACACTCCGAGACATACTTGGCACAATACCTTTTCAAACCAGGCCACCAATATTGTGTTTTCAAGTCCATGTACATCTTTGTCTTTGCCGGTGGATAGAAAGAACAGAATCATGCGCCTCCTTGAGAACTTGCTCTCTCAAACCGGGTAGTTCGGTACAAACATCCGGTGTTCAAAGAAAAGCGTGCCTTGATAAATCGGCGTGAAAGGACTCATACTTGGCTGAAGCCTAGAGATGATCTTTCTTGTGTGCGGATCACCAAGCTGAGAAGAAGCGAACCTTTTCTTCCAAGAGGTGTTGCTAGAAGGTTCGGAGATACCCTGGTTCCACAATTTCGAGTTGGTGGCGGAATTCCTCGCACAAGAGAGGTTGTTGTTCTTCCATCATGAGGTTGTTGACATAGGCTTTGCGGTGAGAGCATCTGCCATGACATTAGCTTTTCGGTGTAGTTGATGGTCAAATCGAAGTCATTGATTGCTTCAATCCATCTCCTTTGCCTAAGGTTGAGATCAGGCTGAGTAAAGATATACTTCAGACTCTTGTGATCGGAAAAGATCTCTGGCGGTTGCCAAACAAGTAGTGCCTCCATACTTTCAAAGCAAAGACAAGCTGCGAGCTCGAGGTCATGTGTAGGATAGTTGATCTCATGCGTCTTCAAGCGACGAGAGGCATAAGCAACAACTTGTTTTTCTTGCATAAGGATCGCCCAATCCATGCAAAGAGGCGTCCTGGAATATCTGAAGCGGCTTGGATGTATCAGGAGGAACCAAGGCTGGTGTGGAAGTGAGCTTCTCTTTGAGTGTCTCAAAGCTAGCTTGACATGCGGAGTCAAAGGTATTTCTTGCCTTTCTTGGAGATCGGTAAGAGCTTCGCTATCTTGAGAAGTTACGAGCAGGCGGCGGCAATAACTAGCCAAACCGAAACTCCGCACTTCTTTGACATTGAGGAGGAAGCCATTCAACAATTGTCTTCACAGTTTCGGATTATTTGCAATGCCCTTAGCGAGAGATAGCGTGACCAAGATAGGTAACTTGAGGCAGCCAAAACTCACACTTGGAGAACTTTGCATACTGGCGGTTCTCACGAAGCTTGTTTAGGACACACGAAGGTGTTCTTCATGCTCTTCTTGTGACTTAGAATAGACTAGGATGTCATCCGGATAGACCTAGCGAACTTGTCAAGATACTCCATGAAAACCGAGTTCATGAGCCTCGAGAAGGTGGCGGTGCATTGGTGAGACGAAAGACATGACCGTGTACTCATACAGCCATAGCGGGTGGTGAAAGCTGTCTTAGGAACATCTTCCTTGCGAATCTTGATTTGGTGATAACCACTTCTTAAGTCAAGCTTAGAGAATACCACAGCTCCACTAGTGATCAAAGAGATCATTAATCAGCGGAAGGGATACTTATTCTTGATGGTTTTAGCATTGAGAGCCGATAGTCAACACAAAGTCTATCGGTCGATCTACTTCTTCACAAAGAGTTGGGCTACCCCAAGAAGAAGTACTATGCTGAATGAAACCCAACTTCTCTTGTTCATCAAGGCGACGTTTGAGTTGACCAACTCAGCGAGACCCATCTTATAAGGCGCTTGGAGATTGGGCGGTACCAGGTTCAAGCTCAATTACAAACTCAACCTCACGATCCGGAGGCATGCAGCAACTCTTGGGAAAGACATCCAGGAACTCCAGGACCAGGAACACTCTGAATAGATTCCATAGCATCAACATTGAGCCGCCAAAGAAAAAGCTGGATAGCGAGTCGGACTTGGAGAATAGACTATATGGCCTTGAGGAATCTTCGGAGAAACCGGCGTTCAGCACAATCAATCACAGCTGCATTTCTGTCGACCAATCCATGCCCAAGATGACATCAATGTGAATTGCCCGAATGATTAAGGAAGCCGAGCGAAGAGCCACCAATCTCAATTTGATTGCCATGGCTGATTTTAGAAGCTGCCATTGTTGCTCGGGAGAAAGGACCATTAACGCAGGAGAGGATCCATAGCTAACCCATTCTCATACGCAAACTTGGTTGACACAAAGAATCGATGCACGAGAATCAAACAAAACTTCGTGCGGGGGCTGAGTTAACGGATAGCATACCCATCACAACTCCGGTGCATGCTCGGCTTGGCGGCGTTGATCACGATTAGCACGAGCAACAACAGACCGGGCTTGGTGTTGATGTTGAGAGCCGAGGTGGTGGTGCACGAACCAAAGGAGAGCTTGCATGAGATCTTGGAGGTGGTGGAGGAAGAGCCTTGTTCTTCATCAGACAGTTCCATTGTTGATGCCAGAGTCTCCACAAGTGTAACAAGCACCGGTGGGCGTGGAGCAAGCGTAGCGAGGACTCCATGAGCGCTCTAGGGTAGTGGTGGTTGTAGCCCACAGGAGCCGCGATGATGAAGTTTGGTGGCCTTGCCGTAGCTTGAAGGTCTTGGTGGAGCCGGGAGGCGGCGGTGGGGTGTTAGGAACCCGGACCACGGCTTAGAAGGAGGCTGACATAGCTGAAGAGCTTGCATCATGGCTGTGTTTCTTTGACTCCTCAAACACTTGCCTACTTGCCTCTTCTGCAGAGCTGTATGCTGAAGTTCGGAAAAGGCCGACCTTGCATGTGTGATTGCATACTTAATCGATGCATTGAGCCCTTGAACCTCTTTTGCTTCTTCTTGTCATGAGAGATCTCGCCATCACCATAATGAGAAAGGTTCATGAAGTTCTGATGTAGGTATTGACATTATCATTGCCACCTGCTTGGGTTAAAACACTTCCTTCATTCTCTCCATGACAATTTCGTGAATCTTGCTCTTTGAAAGCTTGATTGAAGCTGTCCCCAAGTAAGCTGAAAACCGGTCAGGTTGCCTTGGTAATTCTCCCACCGAGTGCATCTCCCTTGAAGGTGAGTAGCACACTTTACCCATTCTTGCTCGGGAACATCAGCGGTTGCGATGTAACCTTGACATCTCACGCAACCAATCATCAGCATCAAGTGGTTGATCGAAACATCAAAGCTGGCGAGGTTGAACTTCAAAGCTCTTGATGTCTCCTTGCTTGGGAGGTGGAGGTAGCGGCACAAACTCATTCCTCTAACACTTTCCTCAAACAGCTGCTTTGGTTACTTTGCCAAGGCATTGGCGATGTGACAAAGCTGCCCCGATTCAGGTTGTATGTCCTCCTCGAGCAGGCGTGGTAGTGCCATCCTGTGATTGATATAACACACAATTCAGTACTATGATGGAAAATAATAATAATCCAAAATAGTACCAAGATGGAATTACTCAAGATTAAAGGATACAATTTACTAAGATGATATTAAAATATCAACAAAGTTCAAAGCACCTAGGAGATATTAAGCATATATACACGGTGAAAAAGTGTGGTACACATATATCAAAGAAAATTTTCCACAAATTTGGCATTAAAATACCAATAGATGCATAAAATTACTTAGCGAATCAAGATTAGTGACTCTACCAACTCAATATACAAGCAATAATAAAAGTAGTGGTATGGTCGACTCCATCCACTCAAATCATTACTCCGCACATGAACAAGTAAAACACATATCCCAACACCTTCTTCTCACGATAACCTAAAGATTGGTAGCTACGGAAACGAACACCACAAACAAGATAACGTCGGATAACAAAGAGTAAGACAGATCGTGTCGGTTTGCAAAAGCCTGTTGGTATGGAATGTACCAGCGTTGATAACCAAAAGGCCGATAAAGATAACAACTTGGATGCAGATAGACAAGGAATTACACACACACACTCACACGGATACACAACCTATGGTACTACGAGCCGAACACGTGAATCCTAGTTTGAATTTAAAGAGGATTGAAAGCGTTACACTTCCTTACGAGAAAAGGGTGGGTGGGTGGGTAAGAAGAAAAGTGGAAGCAGTCCTACTCGCGTTTTGTTTTCCCTAGTATACATAGCTACCAAAAATATTTGCTAGACGGACAACGACCATTTGGCTGAGACCACGAAGGTCGGGATGGCTCGATACCAATTGTAACTACCTCGGTGAATTCGCTCCTAGTACAAGCCTGGATGATCGAAATGGTTGAAATAATGCGGTGGGGTCCAAATGCCACTCCACGGGTGAACCTTTCGTCCCAACCATTTCAAACATCGGGACAAGAGCAGGCGTGTAATGGCGAAGGGATCAACTACATACACAAATGAGTATGTATGCAAGCCACCATACAATAGTACATCAGAGCCATTCCATCTAAAAAGAAAAATATATAGCATACATACGGCAAGATCCAAATATCCTAGATAGATATAATAGTTTAGGATATCTCCTCATACATCAATCAACGAGTATCAAGCGAGCGGAAGGCAAAATCGATGCGGATAAGAAGCAAATCGGCATAAGATGCCCCATAAATAAGCACATCCGCCCACAGATCTCACGGATCCCGTTCGGAACCTCTACACCGAATGATCGTTGCCCACATCGTCCGTCTCTTCCACCGGTATCCATCTTGCAGTGTACTGTTCATCGAACCAATAATTTATCGTGTGAGACCCTAGGGTACTCGGCAAGTCTTTATGCCTCTAAAGGGACACAACACAGGGTGGCGCAATTGCAGCAAAAGATAAACCCTAGCAATTCTATAGATACTCGCTAACCATCCGCCCAACCAGAGATAGGCGGATGTCGTGAATTAAGAACAACGATTATAACAGTTATAAAGGTAATCTTAACAGATCCATCCTCCTCCTCGCTTACCGACGAGGAAGCGGACGAACACCCCCCCCCATCCGTTGGCAGTTTTATTATCCATTCCATAAGTGTTGCGCTATTTACTAGTCAGATACCTAGTCTAGTCAATTTAAAAGCGGTACTTTAGTTATGCTTGTCTATGATCGAGAAACTGTGCTCCAAGTCGTCCATAACATGACACGGCTTTGAAAGTTTTACCTGCGGGGTGCACAAATAACACACACTCGATATGCCTCGGAAAAACCAAATCAAAACCAGCAGGCGATCACGACAAAGCAATCACAGGATTCGAGAAATATTTCAGGGGCCACCCATTAAGCTACCATAGCGGAGTTAGCTGACTCGAGACGGACTCAAGGTTTGCGCCAATGGCTGTAAGCGGCGAGATCCCAAAATGGACCGCCGATACATGAACACTCCGCTTCCTAAACAGCGTGCTCCTCACACTGTCGTAAATAAGCGATAAAGCATGGCATGGCATAGGTACAGGATAGTAAATAAAACCTCAAACTAGTTGTGGCCCCAAGAAATAAGAATGAATCAAGCTCTGGCTCAGGAGGGTCCATAAGCCTCCCGGATGTGGATAGCGCGAATATTCATGGAACAGGAATCAAGTACTCGGGGTCTTACGGGACACAAGTGAGCCTGAAAGACCCAAATAGCGAATATGGCTCACCGATGCCACTTTCATTAGTTATCCCATTACTACTCAGGTTAAGTTGTTTAGGTACCTCGTTATCCATCAGACACTCACATACCCTACTCATGCTGTTCTACGACTCGCATGGCTCAAACAACTCCTGTAGTAATGGCTCATGGGATGGAGGAACAAGCTTCGGTGGGGTTTAAAGGTAAAGGCTATGCAATACTTGGGATTCAATTTAATGCAATCGCGACTCAATGATGCAAGAATAAGATAGAGGCAATAGGTACTGTATGTATGCAAGCATGTGGTAGTGCTTGCCTGGCAGCTCAGTTGAAGTAAGGAATGGATCTGGGTAGTGCTCTTGGTTCTCTTGATATATCCCCTGCTCAGCGTCTATTCGAAGAAGAACCAAACAAACAAGGGCCAACATAAATAACGTGCACAAGCATATGAATAAATGCGACAAGCAAACAATCATGCCATGATGAATGATGCACAATTTGCATGGTATTAAGGTAGCATGGCATGGGTGAGGTGTGAGATACAAGATTAAACATTTCATTAAGTTTTGGCCCTAATTTATTCACAATTAAGTTGCTGTCCACAATATATTTATATGATGCATGCTTCAAAACAAACCATGGAATGCATAAACAGAAAGGTCTCGTCGAGCTAATCATTTTAGACATATCATTTATTAAATTTGGAGTTTTAAATCAAAAGTTATTAATTAATTAAAGAAAAGGGGCATTTTATTGTAATTTAAATAAACTTGGAATTTTAAGTGTTCAAAATATATTTTGGATTGCACATTTGAAATCCTCACATTTTTCTGATTTGAAAACATATATTATTTGTGTTATTTGGATTAATATTTGAAAAGATAATTAAAACCAGAAAATATATTTGAATTTGAAATAATTAGAAAAAGATTTGAATTTAAAACAGATTTGCAGAATTACTTTTTATACCGAGACTCAGACCCGAGCCAGTGAGTGGGACCAAGTGGGCCCGACGTAGCTGAAAAAGCGTTTTGCACCGCTGCTTCTAGCAGTGAGGCAGGCAGGTGGGACCTGTGGCTCATGAGCCCACTTGAGCGAGCGAGGAGGCGACCACGTGGCTCTGCGGGGGCTGAGTTGAGTTTTAAAAGGCGGGGTTTTACAAAGCGTAACTTGGCAACAGGTGGGCTGGGCTGGACCATGAGTTCTGCGAGACAAAAAGCGGAGGGTATCGGCAAAGCGTCCGCGCCTGCATTTTCTTCTCTGCGGATCGATCGGTCTGGCGGCAACGGCGGCTGGAGTTCGATCACTGGGCGGGTGCTTACGCGAGGTGCAACCAGTGCGGCTAGGCTGGGTTTGGTGTCAGGTGGGGGGTTACGCGGCTAGATAGGGCTTCTGTGACGCCAAGCGTCTTGACAGCGCCCGTCGTGCACCGAGGTGCTCGGCGGTTGGTCCGCGAATCTAGGGCGCGGAGAAGGGACCATGTCCAGGGGTTAAGCGGCTCACCGGGTTGTCGATGTGGTCGGTTCGGCTCGGCGCGAGGATCGGCGTCGTAGCAGACGAAAAGCTAGGGTTTCGTCGGCCTCATGGTCTGGTGACGTCTGGTCTCCTCCTCCTCGACGGCGGGTACAGGCGGCCTCCTAGGCGTCTCTTCGTGCTTCCTCGACACCTAGAGCTCCTCGCCACCGGCTGTAGGTAAGAAACGGAGGACCCGGCGGTGGCAGCGTTAGAGGGGGTAGATAGAGAGTGGAGAAGAGAAAAGAGGGCATGCCTCTGGGTGGATCTGGACGAGCGAGGAGAGGTTGTGGGGGTGGTGGTAGGTAGCAGAGGGCGGGAGGTACCGTGGGCGCGGGTAGATGGGTAAAGGTGGCTCGGTGCCACCTTTCCCTCCTCCTCTTTCACGTGCCAGGGCTGGGCACGGCAGGGCAGCAGGCGTGGGGTGCGGGTGGGGTAGGCGGCTAGGGTCGGGGGTGGTTCCTGGGGTCCCTAGGCAGGAGAGAGAGCAAGAGAGGAGATGTGAGGGTCGGGTCTAGGGTTGGATTTAGGGTAGGCTCGGGATAGGGTTTCTTTGAGAGGTGAAGGTGTAGCTAGGGTATGGTGGTAGCCTCGGGGTAGGGAGATAAGAGGGTAGGCGGAGAGTGTGAGGTGGTGGACTTTGGGTTTGGTGATAGGGGTGTGGTACATTTGGGGTTAGCTTAGATGGGGTATGGGGTAAGTAGGTGATTAGATAGGATCTTAGCTAGGGTTTTAGGAAGAGGGTTAAAGAGAGAGGTAGGTTTAGAGAGAGGAGAGATTAGATGGAGTGGTCCTTGACAAGTTTAAGCATGCCCCAAGCAAGCTCCAACAAGATCAAGACTAGGAAAAGAGAGGACAAGGTGGTGGGGTTTAAACAAGATCTACTCAAAATGCAAATACAAACCAAAGCTAGCAAAAGATGGTTCTTGCATGGCCCATGCAGAACATTTAATGCCATGTTGATTCTTGTGAAAACAATATTATTTCATGGCATTTTTATTATGCACGCTCAAAAGTTGGAGTGAGGCCCAAGCAAAGGAATTTAGAAAGAATTCCAAGTGGAGTATAGGGAGATGATCACATTGGATTATATTTGGGACTTGCTAGTGTGTATATGCCACTAGGTATTTAATAAGCCCTCAAAATACCCCAACATGGAAGCTAGGAAAAGGTTCCACTCACAAGGCATGCAAAGGTGGCCATGTGGCTCTCATATATCAATATTGTGGAAAACAACATGATGCCAAGATGAGAGCATGTGGCAAAGAATTGGATCCATCCCAACCCATATTAGCTAGAGGTAAACTCCATAAATGCCAAGCTCATATTTAGTTGGATGGTGGAATTATAAGGTGGTGAAAGAAGAAAGGTGGTGGAGTTAATAAGAGATATGCCCCCCAACTCAACTTGGGCATTAAACAATATATCAAGAACCAAATACAATATCAAGAGGCAAATACAATTAATAATCCATATGAGATAAGAACCAAATCAAAAAGGGTTTTATATGATGCTCAAATGCAAGGAGGCATGATGACATGAGCATGATATAATGATGATGCTACAATTATATAATTGAAGTAGCCATTATATTACTAGACCAAGTAGCATTACAATTGTTAGACAATTGGGATGCTACATGGATCCATGTTGTTTAGGAAAGCAACACACATTCAATGACTCTAGTGGATCCATGTGGTTTATGAAAGGAACACACATGCAATGACTCTGGTGGTGGTTTAGGAAAAGAACACACATGCAATGACTCTGGTGGTGGTTTAGGAAAATAACACACATGCAATGACTCTGGTGGATCCATGTGGTTTATGAAAGGAACACACATGGAATGACTCTGCTGGATCCATGTGGATTAGGAAAAGAACACACTTGTAATGACTCTGGTGGATCCATGTGGTTTAGGAAAGGAACACATATGCAATGACTCTGGTGGATCCATGTGGTTTAGGAAAGGAACACACATGCAATGACTCTAATGGATCAATGTTGTTTAGAAAGGAACACACATGAAGTGACTCTAGTGGATCCATGTGGTTTAGGAAACGAACACACATGCAATGACTCTTGTGGATTCATGTGGTTTATGAATGGAATACACATGCAATGACTCTGGTGGATCCATGTGGTTTAGGAAAGGAACGCACATGCAATGACTCTGCTGGATCCATGTGGTTTAGGAAAAGAACACACTTGCCACGACTCTAGTGGATCCAGGTGGTTTAGGAAACGAACACACATGCAATGACTCTGGTGGATCCATGTGGTTTACGAAAAGAATACACATGCAATGTCTCTAGTGGTGGTTTAGGAAAAGGACACACATGCAATGACTCTGGTGGATCCATGTGGTTTAGGAAAGGAACACACATGCAATGAATCTGGTGGTGGTATTAGGAAAATAACACACATGCAATGACTCTGGTGGTGGTTTAGGAAAAGAACACACATGTAATCACTCTAGTGGATTAATGTGGTTTAGGAAGGGAACACACATGCAATGACTCTAGTGGTGGTGTAGGAAAAGAACACACATGCAATGACTCTAGTGGTGATTTAGGAAAACAACACACATACAATAACTCTGGTGGATCAATGTGGTTTAGTAAAGGAACACACATGCAATGACTCTGGTGGTGGTTTAGGAAAAGAATACACATGCAATGACTATGGTGGATCCATGGGTTTTAGGAAAGGAACACACATGCAATGACTCTAGTGGTGGTTTACGAAAAGAACACACATGCAATGACTCTAGTGGTGGTTCAGGAAAAGAACACACATGCAATGACTCTGTTGGATCAATGTGGTTTAGGAAATGATCACACATGCAATGACTCTTGTAGTGGTTTAGGAAAGGAACACACATGCAATGACTCTGGTGGATCCATGTGGTTTAGGAAAAGAAGAGACATGCAATGACTCTGTTGGTGGTTTGGGAACAGAACACACATGCAATGACTCTGGTGGATCCATGTGGTTTGAGAAAGTAACACACATGCAATGACTCTGGTGGATCCATGTGGATTAGGATAAGAAGACACTTGCAATGACTCTGGTGTATCCCTGTGGTTTTGGAAAGGAACACACATGCAATGACTCTAGTGGATCCTTGTGGTTTAGGAAAGGAACACACATTCAATGACTCTGGTGGATCCATGTGGTTTATGAAAGGAACACACATGCAATGACTCTGGTGGTGGTTTAGGAAAATAACACACATGCAATGACTCTGGTGGATCCATGTGGTTTAGAAAAGGAACACACAAGCAATAACTTTGGTGGATCCATGTGGTTTATGAAGGAACACACATGCAGTGACTGGTGGTGGTATTAGGAAAATAACACACATGCAATGACTCTGGTGGTGGTTTAGGAAAAGAACACACATGTAATCACTCTTGTGGTGGTTTAGGAAAAGAACCCACATACAATGACTTTGGTGGATCAATGTGGTTTAGGAAAGGAATACACATGCAATGACTTTGGTGGATTCATGTGGTTTAGGAAAGGAACACACATGCAATGACTCTGGTTGTGGTTTAGGAAAAGACACACATGCAATGATTATGGTGGATCCATGTGGTTTAGGAAAGGATCACACATGCATTGACAATAGTGGTGGTTTACGAAAAGAACACACATGCAATGACTCTGGTGGTGGTTTAGGAAAATAACACCCATGCAATGACTCTGGTAAATCACTGTGGTTTAGGAAAGGATCACACATGCAATGACTCCGGTGGTGGTTTAGTAAAGGAACACACATGCAATGACTCTGGTGGATCCATGTGGTTTAGGAAAAGAAGAGACATGCAATGACTCTAGTGGTGGTTTGGGAAAGGAACACACATGCAATGACTCTGGTGGATCCATGTGGTTTAGGGAAGGAACACACATGCAATGACTCAGGTGGATCCATGTGGTTTAGGAGAAGAACACACTTGTAATGACTCTGGTGGATCCCTGTAGTTTAGGAAAGGAACACACATGCAATGACTCTAGTGGATCCATGTGGTTTATGTAAGGAACACACATGCAATGACTCTAGTGGTGGTATTAGGAAAATAACACACATGCAATGACTCTGGTGGTGGTTTATGAAAATAACACACATGTAATCACTCTGGTGGATCAATGTGGTTTAGGAAAGGAACACACATGCAATGACTCTAGTGGTGGTTTAGGAAAATAACACACATGCAATGACTCTAGTGGTGGTTTAGGAAAACCACACACATACAATAACTCTGGTGTATCAATGTGGTTTAGTAAAGGAACACACATGTAATGACTTTGGTGGATCTATGTGTTTTAGGAAAGGAACACACATGCAATGACTCTGGTGGTGGTTTAGGAAAATAACACACATGCAATGACTATGGTGGATCCATGTTATTTAGGAAAGGAACACACATGCAATGACTCTAGTGGTGGTTTACAAAAAGAACACACATGCAATGACTCTGGTGATCGTTTAGGAAAAGAACACACATGCAATGACTCTGGTGGTAGTTTAGGAAAGGAACAAACATGCAATGAGTTTGGTGGATCCATGTGGTTTAGGAAAAGAAGAGACACGCAATGACTTTGGTGGTAGTTCGGGAAAACAACACACATGCAATGACTCTGGTGGATCCATGTGGTTTAGGAAAGTAACACACATGCAATGACTCTGGTGGATCCATGTGGATTAGGACAAGAAGACACTTGCAATGACTCTGGTGGATCCCTGTTGTTTTTGAAAGGTACACACATGCAATGACTCTAGTGGATCCATGTGGTTTAGGAAAGGAACACACATTCAATGACTCTTGTGGATCCATCTGGTTTAGGAAAGGAACACACATGCAATAACTCTGGTGGTGGTTTAGGAAAAGAACACACATGCAATGACTATGGTGGATCCATGGGTTTTAGGAAAGGAACACACATGCAATGACTCTAGTGGTGGTTTACGAAAAGAACACACATGCAATGACTCTGGTGGTGGTTCAGGAAAAGAACACACATGCAATGACTCTGTTGGATCAATGTGGTTTAGGAAATGATCACACATGCAATGACTCTGGTGGTGGTTTAGGAAAGGAACACACATGCAATGACTCTGGTGGATCCATGTGGTTTAGGAAAAGAAGAGACATGCAATGACTCTGGTGGTGGTTTGGGAACAGAACACACATGCAATGACTCTGGTGGATCCATGTGGTTGGAGAAAGTAACACACATGCAATGACTCTGGTGGATCCATGTGGATTCGGATAAGAAGACACTTGCAATGACTCTGGTGTATCCCTGTGGTTTTGGAAAGGAACACACATGCAATGACTCTAGTGGATCCTTGTGGTTTAGGAAAGGAACACACATTCAATGACTCTGGTGGATCCATGTGGTTATGAAAGGAACACACATGCAATGACTCTGGTGGTGGATGAGGAAAATAACACACATGCAATGACTCTGGTGGTGGTTTAGGAAAATAACACACATGCAATGACTCTGGTGGATCCATGTGGTTTAGAAAAGGAACACACAAGCAATAACTTTGGTGGATCCATGTGGTTTATGAAGGAACACACATGCAATGACTGGTGGTGGTATTAGGAAAATAACACACATGCAATGACTCTGGTGGTGGTTTAGGAAAAGAACACACATGTAATCACTCTTGTGGTGGTTTAGGAAAAGAACCCACATACAATGACTTTGGTGGATCAATGTGGTTTAGGAAAGGAATACACATGCAATGACTTTGGTGGATCCATGTGGTTTAGGAAAGGAACACACATGCAATGACTCTGGTTGTGGTTTAGGAAAAGACACACATGCAATGATTATGGTGGATCCATGTGGTTTAGGAAAGGATCACACATGCATTGACTATAGTGGTGGTTTACGAAAAGAACACACATCCAATGACTCTGGTGGTGGTTTAGGAAAATAACACCCATGCAATGACTCTGGTAAATCACTTTGGTTTAGGAAAGGATCACACATGCAATGACTCCGGTGGTGGTTTAGTAAAGGAACACACATGCAATGACTCTGGTGGATCCATGTGGTTTAGGAAAAGAACAGACATGCAATGACTCTAGTGGTGGTTTGTGAAAAGAACACACATGCAATGACTCTGGTGGATCCATGTGTTTTAGGGAAGGAACACACATGCAATGACTTAGGTGGATCCATGTGGTTTAGGAGAAGAACACACTTGCAATGACTCTGGTGGATCCCTGTGGTTTAGGAAAGGAACACACATGCCATGACTCTAGTGGATCCATGTGGTTTATGAAAGGAACTCACATGCAATGACTCTAGTGGTGGTATTAGGAAAATAACACACATGCAATGACTCTGGTGGTGGTTTATGAAAATAACACACATGTAATCACTCTGGTGGATCAATGTGGTTTAGGAAAGGAACACACATGCAATGACTCTAGTGGTGGTTTAGGAAAATAACACACATGCAATGACTCTAGTGGTGGTTTAGGAAAACAACACACATACAATAACTCTGGTGTATCAATGTGGTTTAGTAAAGGAACACACATGTAATGACTTTGGTGGATCTATGTGTTTTAGGAAAGGAACACACATGCAATGACTCTGGTGGTGGTTTAGGAAAAGAACACACATGCAATGACTATGGTGGATCCATGTTATTTAGGAAAGGAACACACATGCAATGACTCTAGTGGTGGTTTACAAAAAGAACACACATGCAATGACTCTGGTGGTCATTCAGGAAAAGAACATGCATGCAATGACTCTGTTGGATCAATGTGGTTTAGGAAAGGATCACACATGCAATGACTCTGGTGGTGGTTTAGGAAAGGAACAAACATGCAATGAGTTTGGTGGATCCATGTGGTTTAGGAAAAGAAGAGACACGCAATGACTTTGGTGGTAGTTCGGGAAAACAACACACATGCAATGACTCTGGTGGATCCATGTGGTTTAGGAAAGTAACACACATGCAATGACTCTGGTGGATCCATGTGGATTAGGACAAGAAGACACTTGCAATGACTCTGGTGGATCCCTGTTGTTTTTGAAAGGAACACACATGCAATGACTCTAGTGGATCCATGTGGTTTAGGAAAGGAACACACATTCAATGACTCTTGTGGATCCATCTGGTTTAGGAAAGGAACACACATGCAATAACTCTGGTGGTGGTTTAGGAAAAGAACACACATGCAATGACTATGGTGGATCCATGGGTTTTAGGAAAGGAACACACATGCAATGACTCTAGTGGTGGTTTACGAAAAGAACACACATGCAATGACTCTGGTGGTGGTTCAGGAAAAGAACACACATGCAATGACTCTGTTGGATCAATGTGGTTTAGGAAATGATCACACATGCAATGACTCTGGTGGTGGTTTAGGAAAGGAACACACATGCAATGAATCTGGTGGATCCATGTGGTTTAGGAAAAGAAGAGACATGCAATGACTCTGGTGGTGGTTTGGGAACAGAACACACATGCAATGACTCTGGTGGATCCATGTGGTTTGCGAAAGTAACACACATGCAATGACTCTGGTGGATCCATGTGCATTAGGATAAGAAGACACTTGCAATGACTCTGGTGTATCCCTGTGGTTTTGGAAAGGAACACACATGCAATGACTATAGTGGATAGTTGTGGTTTAGGAAAGGAACACACACTCAATGACTCTGTTGGATCCATGTGGTTTATGAAAGGAACACACATGCAATGACTCTGGTGGTGGTTTAGGAAAAATAACACACATGCAATGACTCTGGTGGTGGTTTAGGAAAATAACACACATGCAATGACTCTGGTGGATCCATGTGGTTTAGAAAAGGAACACACAAGCAATAACTTTGGTGGATCCATGTGGTTTATGAAGGAACACACATGCAATGACTGGTGGTGGTATTAGGAAAATAACACACATGCAATGACTCTGGTGGTGGTTTAGGAAAAGAACACACATGTAATCACTCTTGTGGTGGTTTAGGAAAAGAACCCACATACAATGACTTTGGTGGATCAATGTGGTTTAGGAAAGGAATACACATGCAATGACTTTGGTGGATCCATGTGGTTTAGGAAAGGAACACACATGCAATGACTCTAGTTGTGGTTTAGGAAAAGACACACATGCAATGATTATGGTGGATCCATGTGGTTTAGGAAAGGATCACATATGCATTGACTATAGTGGTGGTTTACGAAAAGAACACACATGCAATGACTCTGGTGGTGGTTTAGGAAAATAACACCCATGCAATGACTCTGGTAAATCACTGTGGTTTAGGAAAGGATCACACATGCAATGACTCTGGTGGTGGTTTAGTAAAGGAACACACATGCAATGACTCTGGTGGATCCATGTGGTTTAGGAAAAGAAGAGACATGCAATGACTCTAGTGGTGGTTTGGGAAAAGAACATACATGCAATGACTCTGGTGGATCCATGTGGTTTAGGGAAGGAACACACATGCAATGACTCAGGTGGATCCATGTGGTTTAGGAGAAGAACAAACTTGCAATGACTCTGGTGGATCCCTGTGGTTTAGGAAAGGAACACACATGCAATGACTCTAGTGGATTTATGTGGTTTAGAAAAGCAACACACATTCATTGACTCTAGTAGATCCATGTGGTTTATGAAAGGAACACACATGCAATGACTCTGGTGGTGGTTTAGGAAAAGAACACACATGCAATGACTCTGGTGGTGGTTTAGGAAAATAACACACATGCAATGACTCTGGTGGATCCATGTAGTTGATGAAAGGAACACATATGGAATGATTCTGCTGGATCCTTGTGGTTTAGGAAAAGAACACACTTGTAATGACTCTGGTGGATCCATGTGGTTTAGCAAAGAAACACACATGCAATGACTCTTGTGGATCCATGTGGTTTAGGAAAGGAACACACATGCAATGATTCTAGTGGTGGTTTAGGAAAGGAACACACATGCAATCACTCTGGTGGATCCATGTGGTTTAGGAAAGGAACACACATGCAATGACTCTACTGGATCCATGTGGTCTAGGAAAGGAACACACATGCAGTGACTCTAGTGGATCCATATGGTTTAGGAAAGGAACACACATGCAATGACTCTGGTGGTGGTTTAGGAAAGGAACACACTTGCAATGACTCTGGTGGATCCATGTGGTTGAGGAAAAGAAGACACATGCAATTAATCTAGTGGTGTTTTAGGAAAAGATAACACATGCAATGACTCTGGGGATCCATGTGTTTAGGAAAGGAACGCACATGCAATGACTCTGGTGGATTCATGTGGTTTAAGAAAGGAACACGCATGCAATGACTCTGGTGGTGGTTTAGGAAAAGAACACACATGCAATGACTCTGGTGGTGGTTTAGGAAAAAACACATGTAAAAACTCTGGTGGATCCATGTGGTTTATGAAGGAACACACATGAAATGACTGGTGGTGGTATTAGGAAAATAACACACATGCAATGATTCTAGTGGTGGTTTAGGAAAAGAACACACATGCAATCACTGTGGTGGATAATTGTGGTTTAGGAAAGGAACACACATGCAATGACTCTAGTGGTGGTTTAGGAAAAGAACACGCATGCAATGACTCTGGTGGATCCACGTGGGTTAAGAAAGGAACACACATGGAATGACTCTAGTGGATCTATGTGGTTTAGGAAAGTAACACACATGCAATGACTCTGGTGGATACATGTGGTACAGGAAAAGAAGTCACATGCAATGACTCTAGTGGTGGTTTAGGAAAATAACACACACGCAATGACTCTGGTGGATCCATGTGGTTTAGGAAAGGACCACACATGCAATGACTCTGGTGGTTGTTTAGGACAAGAACATGCATGCAATGACTCTAGTAGTGGTTTAGGAAAGGAACACACATGCAATGACTCTGGTGGATCCATGTGGTTTAGGAAAGGAACACACATGCAATGTCTCTGTTGGTGGTTTAGGAAAAGAACACACATGCAATGACTCTGGTGGATCAATGTGATTTAGGAAAGGAACACACATGCAATGACTCTAGTGGTGGTTTAGGAAAAGGAACACACATGCAATGACTGTAGAGGTGGTTTAGGAAAGGAACACACATACAATGACTCTGGTGGTTCCATGTGGTTTAGGAAAAGAACACACTTGCAATGACTCTGGTGGATCCACGTGGTTTAAGAAAGGAACACACATGGCATGACTCTAGTGGATCCATCTGGTTTAGGAAAGGAAGACACATGCAATAACTCTGGTGGATACATGTGGTTTAGGAAAATAAGTCACATGCAATGACTCTGGTGGTGATTTATTAAAAGAACACACATGCAATGATCTGGTGGATCCATGTGGTTTAAGATAGAACCACACATGCAATGACTCTGGTGGTGGTTTAGGAAAAGGACACACATGCAATGACTCTAGTGGTGGTTTAGGAAAGGAACACACATGCAATGACTCTGGTGGATCCATGTGGTTTAGGAAAGGAACACACATGCAATGACTCTAGTGGTGGTTTAGGAAAAGAACACACATGCAATCACTCTTGTGGTGGTTTAGGAAAAGAACCCACATGCAATGACTCTGGTGGATCAATGTGGTTTAGGAAAGGAATACACATGCAATGACTTTGGTGGATCCATGTGGTTTAGGAAAGGAACACACATGCAATGACTCTGGTTGTGGTTTAGGAAAAGAACACACATGCAATGATTATGGTGGATCCATGTGGTTTAAGAAAGGATCACACATGCATTGACTATAGCGGTGGTTTACAAAAAGAACACACATGCAATGACTCTGGTGGTGGTTTAGGAAAAGAACACACATGCAATGACTCTGGTAAATCACTGTGGTATAGGAAAGGATCACACTTGCAATGACTCCGGTGGTGGTTTAGTAAAGGAACACACATGCAATGACTCTGGTGGATCCATGTGGTTTAGGAAAAGAAGAGACATGCAATGCCTCCAGTGGTGGTTTGGGAAAAGAACACACATTCAATGACTCTGGTGGATCCATGTGGTTTAGGAAAGGAACACACATGCAATGACTCTAGTGGTTGTTTAGGAAAGGAACACACATGCAATGATTCTAGTGGTGGTTTAGGAAAATAACACACATGCAATGAATCTTGTGGTGGTTTGGAAAAAGAACACATATGGAATGACTCTAGTGGTGGTTTAGGAAAAGAACACACATGCAATGACTCTGGTGGATCCATGTGGTTTAGGAAAGGAACACACATGCAATGACTCTAGTGTTGGTTTAGGAAAGGAACACACATGCAAAGACTCTAGTGGTGGTTTATGAAAGGAACACACATGCAATGACTCTAGTGTTGGTTTAGGAAAGGAACACGCATGCAATGGCTCTAGTTGATCCATGTGGTTTATGAAAATAACACACATGAAATGACTCTCTTGGATCCATGTGGTTAGGAAAGGAACACACATGTGTCGTGGTGGATTCATGGCAGATGCCATGGATAGGCTAAAGGTGGGGACTAATACGCGCTAGGGGAATCCAGGGAGGGATAGTGGAGTGATTCTCACCACAGAAGTTTGTATTGATTTCCTTTGAAGATTACAAGTGCTCCCAGAGCTGTATTGGCGAGAGGAGGAAGAAGGAGCTCTCTTACTCTTGCCCACAGTGTTTTCCCCAGAACCTTAGCTCCGCTAGTATCAGAGAAAACCCAACCCAACTCGAGCTCAACCTCTTCTACTGGACCCCTAGCCCCCTCATATAGAGGAGGCTCGGTCCCTGCCTAGGGCATACGTGGAGGCATATTACTAAGAATATGCCTCCTCTCAAAGTGGTAACCCGACCGGGGTGCTTTTCCCCCGCGTCATACATGCTTTAGCTACGTAAGCCTCTGCGGCACCTGCGTCAGCCGACATGGGCGTCGTCACCCTTGTCGGCCATGACCCGGTGGTCCTGCCCTTGCTTGCTTCGCTCATGCAGTGCGTACCGGACCTTCTTTTTGACCAGAGAGATTCCTTCCTTCTCCCAGAAGCTAAGCGGGGACCCGGATCATAGTAGCTCCGGCCACACCTGTTCCTGCATATAAGTTAGACAAGCACTTCTGACTTACTCCTTAAGTCGGCTGAGACAATGTTAGGCGACCCCCCTGGTCCGGGTTACTCCCTGATCTGGCCTGCCTCGAGGTGACCCGGCCAGCATCCGCTTTGACCCTGCCGAACCTTGGCTAAGTCGGCCTCTATACCCCGGAGTGACCCTACCCGGGGTTATCCCCCCAACATTAGTCCCCGAAGCTGGTGCGGTCTTAGCTACCTTGGCCGCTAAGGCCACATCAGGTTCATTCATGTTCGAGCCTTGGATGTTATTTTTGAGTCAGCTTTTTATCTTGGATTATATGGATTTACGTTCCCTTCGAACGCTCCAAGTTTTCACTTGCCGGCCGGGTTACCACTTTGGCTCGGGTCCCATGGTTACCATGGTTTGATCCGGGCCTTGTTACCTTCTCTTGTACGCCAGCCCATGTGGAGGCCTATCATTACCTTGTCTTATTTTAAGGGCCTGCACAGTAACCGCCGCAGTAATTGTCAGTTATCACTGTGCGAGGGTCACGTCACGCCTGCCTCCTCGTTTACCGCATCAGTTCATCACGTCACGGGATTGCTTCTGCTCTGTGGCCCTCTGTGTGGCTCATTGGTTGAGGCGTGCGATACACAGCCACACCATGTGGCTCGTTGGCGCAGCGCGATCCCACTCACCCTCTCAGGGGGTGGTTAAGTAGCGGAGGGGCGCACCCCTTAGCATTTTTCCCACTTCTGCGCCCCTCTGCTCATTGCTCTTCTCCTTCATCTTCCTAGCGACCGTGCCACCACCAGTGCTTGTAGCAGCAGCGCCACCGCCGTGCTTTTCCCCGTGCCTCTGCGTCGCATCCACCGCTGCGTGACTTCCTCGCCACGGGTCCACGCCAATCCAGGCCTCAGATCTCCGCCGCCGCTAGCGCCAGCGAGGGTAGTGAATACGAGATGACGGAGGAGGAGCTCGTCATCGCCGAGCAGGAAATGGAGGAGGGCGCGCCCGCGCGAAGCGGCGCGCATGGGCGGATCATGGAGTCATCAAGATGACCTTGACTGGCTCTACTGGACCAGATGCATTCCTGCCGGCGTTGCCGCTCATCTCCCCTCCGCCGAACTGACCCCCTCACCCAATCCGGGTGAGTTCGTCGTGTTCCTGTCCCACTTCCAATGGGGATTTGGTCTGCCGGTGAGCGATTTCTTCCGGGATTGGCTTAGCACCTACCACTTGCAGCCGCACCATCTCCCAGCCAACATTATCACCTCTCTCTCTGCTTTTGCCTCTATGATCGAAGGCTACACCGGACTATGGCCCACGAAGGAGCTGTGGATCCGGTTTTTCGGCCTTCGTCGCAACGTCATCCCCAACACCCAAGTAGAGTCGGAGGATAAGAAGCTCACCCAATTCGGAGCTGGCTCCATCTCACCCTGGAGACTTTCCGTTTTCCCCCGGGTTACCGGGCTTGACTCCTGCAAAGGATGGGCCCGGACCTTCTTCTATGTCCGAATGCGCATGAAGATTTGATTCGGTTTCTTGCCCTATGCTCCGGGTCCACGACCGGAATTCTGGGAGGAGGTCTCCAAGAAGCCTGACACAGCCAACCAAGTTAACAAGAGGTTCGTGGAGCTGAAGAAACTCGGATTGCGCAACGAGGATGCTATGATCACGTTCATGCGCAACCGAATCTCTCCCCTCTAGAAGCGCACCCACAAGTTGTGCCACATGAGTTTCGGCCGCGACCCCAACCGGACCTCTTCCTTCGAGTTGAGCAACACGGAGATTTTTTGCCGGGTCAAGGCTCTTTTCACCACCCACAGGGATTTCTCCGCCGAATGGACTTGGGGAATTGAGCACTTCTGTCGTGACAGGCTCCCTCCCGCGATAAGCTTCGCGGGGCAAACTTATTTCGGATCAAATATGTGTCGGTTTTTCTCAGCTGTTCCTGACTTTGTTCTTCATGCTTTTTCTCAGCTGTTCCTTCAGAAAACTCTCGAGGATGGTATGGATCCAACCCTTAAGTGGGCGCCGGACCGAGAAATCCCGGATGAGGAGGAGCCAGACCAGGAGATGTTTCTCCCTATGACCGACGCTACCAAACGACCCAGTGGTAAATTCTCTTCTCTTAGAGATTGGCCCGATGATGAGGATGACTCGGATGTCGACTTGATTGAACCTGTTGAGGTTGTCCCTCTTTCTTTTGCCTTTCCGGCATCAGCTAACCCCGGTGGGCATATCCACGAGGATCCTCCACTTGCTATGGGCGAGCCGGTTCCGGTGGCGTCGAAGAAGAAACGCGGAGCCGTACCAAGTTCTTCTTCCGAACCTTCTTAGCCCACAAAAAGGCGAAAGAAGGCCGGAGACAAGGCTGCCTCCAAGCCGACAGGCAAAGCCTCGGCACGAAGGGCACGGAAACCCAAGGAGGCCGTGTGGCGCCGCGCAAAAACCACTACTAGAAAATCGCGTTGTTTTTGTGCATTGCATCGTCATGACCGCATGCTCATGTCATCATGCCACATTGCATTTGAGCATCGTCATCATCATGCATGGTTGGTTTAAAAACTATCTTCGAAAAATCTGGCTTTGTTTTCTAAACGCCCCGTCTTTATTCAAATTAAAACCCGGGTCTCCGAATTATTTTGTTTCGTCTATCAACGGTTTGCAACAACCTCGTTTTTAATAAATAAAATATTTAATTATTTTTGGGAGGCAGCCAGCCAGGCCTGAATGCCTAGCCGGCCACCTCTAGATAAAAATCCTACCTACCCAGAAACACCCAAACCTTTTCTACCAAATACCCTACCCCTATTTCCTACCCAGCCCCTCCACCTCACTCCCTCCACTCACAACTTGCCACCTCATCCCCCCACCGCCACCTACCTCACGCGGGCCCCACCCTCCCGGGATGGACAGGCGCACCCCGCCACCTGCGCCCCACCTGCCAGGCCCAGTCCCCACCTTTTTCCCCTGCCCAACCACCCACCGATGCCAGCCCCACCCCTGGCCCACCTATCCCCGTGGACCCTCTCTCTCTCCCCTTTTCCCGCCGCCTCCACCTTCCTCTGGCCGCCCTTGACCATGCCCCCCGCCCCAGCGTCGCCCGTCCCTTGAGGTCCTGGCTGGTTCTCCTCCGGCCGCCGTCCTCCGCACCGTCGCGGGCCTCGCCTCTCCACCATCGCCTCCCCTTCTTCTCCCGGTCGTCTCCGCCACCAGATGCGCCGCCCCCGTGTCCCGCGCTCCACCGTGGTCCTCGCTGGCCCTCCCCGTTGCCGGCCGGACCCCGATCCGCGTCCTCCGCCCAGGTGCTCCCGCCTCCCTCTCGGTCCAGCCGCCAGGGACGCGACCCTCCTACATCGCGCCGCCGCGGCCCTCGTCGAATCCGACCACCGCCAGGCCCGCCTGCGGCCTTCCCGGACCGACCTCGCCGCGTCTCCTCCAGCAAGCCCGCCTTCCGCCGGCCTGTCCAAGCCCCGCGAGCACCTCCTCGTCGCTCTGTCACCGCGTCTCCTCTGACGCTAGGCGCCGGCCTCGCCTTCTGCCGCCATCGCGGCGCCCTCCTGCGAGTGCCTCGGGCCGCCACCAACAGATCCCCGTCGTGAGCCTCCCCACCGCCAGGACCTCGCCATGTTGCGTCGCCGACTCTGCTCCCTTCCATGTCCTCGAGCTGTGCGTGTCCTCTCTCTATATGCCTACCTCCAGTGTTTCCGTCGCGCGTCACCAGCCGTGAGTCTCCACAGCGCGATCCAAGTTCCGTTCGAGATCAACATATGCTTTGGGTCGCTCCCTTCACTCTGGTTGCGGCAAGACTTGTACCCGGACGCGATGACCGAAGACTATCCCCGCTGATCCGAAGATCTCTACACCAGAACCAAGTCCTCCGTCGTCATCCGAGGCCAAACACCCAAGTTCTCCATTGCGGACAAGACCATTGTCATGGAACCGAAGACCGTACCAAACCGGAGGTTCCCGACAAGCACTCCTTCCTGAACCCGATGGCCGAGGCTCGAAGACCCTGGCACGCCAAGATCTTCTCCCCGGACGCCAAGTTCTCCGTCCTCGGATCCTGAAGCCCGATCCCAGAGTCCGACCCTGAAGATCGATCCCGTCGAGCCGTTTCCGTCCCCGTCGAACCTCAGATCCGAACCCCCCCTAATGTGTGACCCTGCTCCATTCTCCTATTTTTTATGATATATGGTACCAACTTGCTGCATTAAATCATTCTTGATTGCATACATATTTTGTGGGTCCGGGTTATTTTATCGTTTCACCTATAATTAAATATGGAGTCCATCTGTGGAATATCTTTGTCTTATTCCGAACTCCATTTAAATTTGTGTAGCGAACCGATACCATGTTTTGCCATGTTAAGACAACATTTAAATTGCGGGGGTTCTAAACAACTTGAACCATATAATCATTTGTCGGGACCCCGGTTCCGCTTAATACTGCCTAATTGCACCGCATCTGCATCATATCATAAGCATGCCGGATCTTCTGCCGTAGTATTAAATATTGCATCCGGTGTTTCTTCTAGTGTTTGCTTCTTCGCGGATTAGGCCGATGAGTTGATGCGAGTATCGACAAGTTCTCCGGATATGAACCTTCGGCAGTGTTTCCTAGGCGAGCATCTCTTCCCCGTCTACCTATTTTGCATTTATAGTCTTTATTTCCTCCTGTTGATCTATTGCTATCCGTGTCGTGATGCTTTAGTTTCTGAACACCAGTTATATCCCGTGCAGCCTCTATATTGACTTGGACACCTCCTATTACCTGTGTTTGGTAGCTAGCTGGCCTTGCGAGTCGTAGTTGCTTGCTCAGGTGTGATCTCGTGTTGTCAAGTACCAAAGTTGTTGGAATGCTGGCAGATGTTTATGGTGGAGATGATCATGACTTTGAATACAACTATTAAAATGCTAGATATAACTAATGCAGAGGCATCGGTGGGCAATAGATGTTATTTGGTTCTTCCACGCTCACTTGTGTCCCGTAGGACCCCGAGTACTTGATACTTGTTCCTTGATTTTTCGCACTATCCACATCCGGGAGGCCTTATGGACCCTCCTGAGCCAGAGCTTGATTCATTTCTATTTCTTGGGGCCACAAAGTAGTTTGGGGCTTTATTACTATCCTGTACTTATGCCATGCTTTACTGCTTTATTTACTATTATGCGTGGAGCACCTGTTGACATGGTTATACCCTATGGGTACGTAACTTCAGCATACCTAGTCCAGCCCAAGGAAGGCCCACGGCAAATATACGCCAGCCCATGAAGATTTTCGGGTGGCCCAGGCCCATGACGCCTTCGGATCCTTGGAGAACAAGACTAGAGTTTGAATACAACTTGTAACCTAATCGTATTGGCACCCGAGACCTAGCCTCCTCATATATAAAGGCTAGGAGGGTCCAACGAGGAGGACAACTACTAGATTACGACATACACACCTCCACGCCAGATCGAATCTGCGCACCTGTAACCTTCGGTTCCAGTAATCAAAAGCGGACAAGCGGGAGTAGGGTTTTCCCTCGGGGCCTGAACACAGGTAAATCTCGTGTCCCCTGGTTGCTTGTCTGTTAACCGTGCCACGATCTCCAGCATCCCCATCTTCTCCAAAACCCAAGTCCATAACAATGGGCATTGACGAGATTAAACCTCGTCAATTGGCGCCGTCTGTGGGAATCGGGGCTGCTGATTGTGCGGTCGTGACGGTTCCGACCCGATCGATCTACAACTCCGCGGCGATGGAGAATCACCTCCTCTTCGGTGCTTTCGACTTCACCGCCCACTCGTCGGATACCATGAAGGATTTCGAGCCCGTAGGCGACGGACTCGAAATTCTGTTGAAACTCTGCTTCGGTGGGACAAAGCGGCACTCTCCGCCTCCCTGAGCGGATGCCCGTGCCGCCAATCAGGCCCGCTTAGTGGGCTCCACACCCCGTGCTACGCACGTCACCATCAACAGATGAGTTCTACATCAGCAGCAGCTGCAACTCCGATCTGTGTGATCCACCTTCGGAGGAAGGGACCTACGGTTCCGGATCCGAAAGCTGCGGCAGCAGTCAACCAATCTGCAGGCGCTATCTGTGCGCCGCAATCATCCAAACCGACGAGGAAACACCTAACCCGCCGCCCAACCCCAACCCGCAGGACACAAACGGCGAAAACAGGGACAACAGGGGCCACCTCATCCAACTTAGCAAAGAAGGATGGGCCGAAGCACGCCGTGCCGTCGCGGGCGAAATAGTCCTACCTCTGGACTCCCCACGTGATCTGCTCATGGCATACCACTACCTCCTCATCGAGGAGCACAAGAAGCAAGTCAAGATGCAGGAGGCGCCGACAACGCAAGAAAGCAGCCTCGAGTCCGGTGCGGCAGCTGCGCTCTCCGCCATGGGACCCGGCTCTGCACGAAGCGAAACCAGGAAACAAGCACCACTCTCGGGTGGAAAACATGGACCCGAAGGAGGCGTGGCGTGACGAACCCTCCACATCGTTCATGGATATGGGCGCCGGCAACAACATCACCGAAGGCGCCACAAGCTGCGATCATGGCAGCCACTGCGTATCTCGCGGCTCACCCACCTCCGGAGGGGACCCGAAAAGGGCCATTCATAGGTCCGCACTCACCGGACTAGGACTAATCGGAGCTGTGCTCCGCAGCGCTCCTACGGGCGAAGAAGAAAGCTCCGTCCGAGCGCGACCGGGCCCCACTCCCTCATCCGAAGATGAAGAAGAACACGACCTTCCTCGAAGGAAGAAGAGCTCGCACCGCCATAAACGCGAATCTGACGCGGAGACAAGCTTACACAGCGCCAAGATCAACAAAAGCAGCGCCAAACGCGCATGCCGTCGAATCTGAGATGGATGAAGACGAAGGAGAACTCTGCGGAGCTCGATGCTTCAGCAGATCCGTCCGGCGCACAGATGCCACGCAACTTCAAGCTTCGCCGGATACTCTGAAATTCAAGCACGCAAGATCCAAAATCCTGGGTGACCATCATCATCCGTTAAGCTTCACAGAGGCAACAAAGAAACGCCATGCAATGCCTTCAAATGCACCGACAAAGGCGTGACGGGTCCGCTTAGCGACCTATCATCGATGAGGAGCTCGCTTATAGCTTCATCCGAAACTTCAAAGGCACTAGCAAGAGGCCCACCTCAATCGAAGAGTTGCGAGCCTGCACTCAGAGAACGGGTGAATCTATTCGCTCGTACATATTACGCTGGTCTACAACCAAGAACTCCACAGCACACATCTCCGAAGAGTGGGCCATCGACGCCTTCAGGGGCCGTCAACGCCAGACTTCAAGGAAAAACTTGGGCGTGTAAAGCCCAAGACACTCGACCAGCTCATGGAAATCGCCAGCGATTGGGCACGGCAAAGATTGCATCCAGAAAGCGCAATCAGATGAAGAGGCGACTACGGCGCAGAGCCTTAACGCCGCAACAAGAGGAGATCGCGTGTCTATGAAGACCGCGACGGACCCGACATGGTCGCAGCCGGCTACGCCGACCGCCGTAATGACAACAGCCGCAACAACGGAGGATACCGCAGCGAAAACTTCCGCGATAACGGACGACCAACACAGTCGTGGCAACGCCGCGACCGCGATAACGGACCCTCAGCATTCGACAAACTTCTGGGTCAGCGCGAAGCTTGACCGGTCAATTCAAAGTCAGCAAGTGGGACCCATGATTCGTCCAGTCAAGTCATCTCTGGCGTAGCAGACGCTTGCAGTCATCGATCGTCAGCACTGACGTCATCAAAAGCTATACTAGCACCAATTTCGGCTCCACAGCTAAAAGTACTCACTCGAATCTACGATTCGACTAAATACTTGGGGCTACTCCTATCGGGAAGCTGGTCGCGCACCGATGTACTTCGGGTCAGCGTGATGCATACGAGATTTTCCTACTACAGTTACATGATACAAGACTCGAGTCTCTTCCCGAGTCTACGACTCCGCCAGACACTCGGGGGCTACTCCAAACTGGAGCAATGGTCGTTCACACACAAAGATCTTCGAGTCCTACGTCGAGTCTACGACTCCACTACGGACTCGGGGGCTACTCCCATAGGGAGGATGGATTCAAGCATCCGAAAATTTTTGAGTCCTGCGGACTTAATGATTGAAACAATGCCTGAACTAAAAGTCTCCGTTTGAGTCTACGACTCGAACAGACACTTGGGGGCTACTCCCATAGGGAGCACTGGTCGCGCACCCTATGAACTCTTCGACTGCGATCCTTCGGATCAGCATACAAACTTTTTTCGGCAACTCTGCCCTAATTAACGCTAAGTGAGCAGCGACCTCCTTGGCCACCCGAAACACCTCCGGTGATAAACATTGGATGCTGCGTCTGACGCAAAGATAAGACCTACGGATATCATCGATGGCACGGCAACGCTTAATGTGCTCTTCTAGTATAAATCCATGCCAACAGGCGTGATGAAAAATCCCGACGGACGCGTTGGGTACATCATTTAAAATCACTGGAATTCCACTCCTGTAAGTCCTCCGTGGCCTGAGTTGAATTACACGCACCTGAAGAAGATCGTGTTGTTTTGTCCTAAGACGATTAACTGACCCTGATCCGTCGGGTGAGTCAGGCACACGCATCAACAATCCCTACACATTCTCTTGAAAGGCATTGCACCGAAGGATTGAAGAGTCCTTAGCGAATCTCGATTATTTGAAGACTTCGAGACTCTTGACAAGGTTATACCCTATGGGTACGTAACTTCAGCATACCTAGTCTAGCCCAAGGAAGGCCCATGGCAAATATACGCCAGCCCATGAAGATTTTCGGGTGGCCCAGGCCCATGACGCCTTCGGATCCTTGGAGAACAAGACTAGAGTTTGAATACAACTTGTAACCTAATCGTATTGGCACCCGAGACCTAGCCTCCTCATATATAAAGGCTAGGAGGGTCCAACGAGGAGGACAACTACTAGATTACGACATACACACCTCCACGCCAGATCGAATCTGCACCCTGTAACCGGTTCATAGTAATCAAAGAGCGTACAAGCGAGTAGGGTTTTCCCTCGGGGCTGAACACAGGTAAATCTCGTGTCCCCTGGTTGCTTGTCTATTAACCGTGCCACGATCTCCAGCATCCCCATCTTCTCCAAAACCCAAGTCCATAACAATGGGCATTGACGAGATTAAACCTCGTCACCTGTACTGTTTAGGGTTGCGGAGTGTTTTCGCGGTATCGACAAGCCCAGTCACACTTTCGGGTTCCCAGTCGTTTACAGCCATTGGCGCAAACCTTGGGTCCGTCTCGGAGCCGGCCAACTTCGTTGCGGGTAGCTTAATGGGGTGGCCCCCTGAAATATTTATGAATCCTGTGATTGCTTTGTCGTGAAAGCCTCGTTGGGTTTTGAGTTGGTTTTTCCGAGGTTGATCGAGTGTGTGTTGCTATTTGTGCACCCTTGTAGGGTAAAACTTTCTGAAAGCTGTGTCCGCGGTTATGGACGACTTGGAGCACAGTATCTCGATCATAGACAAGCATAACTAAAGTAGTGCTATAAACTTGACTTAATATGTGACTAGTAATTCAGCTTCAACTATAACGGAATGGATATTAAAAATGCCAACAGCTGCTGGATCTGGGTTGTTTGTTATATATGCCTAGTAAGTATTACAACTCCAACGGAATGTGATAAAAGTGCCAACAACTGCTGTGTTTTGGGATTCCTCAGAACAATTATATCTGACTAGTAAATGTTCCAACTACCACAGAATGGTAATTAAAACTGCCCACTACTTATGCTTCAGGATGACTCATGCGATCTATATCTGATTAGTAATTGCTGCAACTATAACGGAATGAGTAAAACTACCAAATGTGTGAGTTCCTCGGTTTGACTTCCTCATTTGGTCTCGAGGGGGAAATACCAGGACGGGTTTGTTTGGTGTTAGCTTCAGGTTGGATCCGAATAGGTCTTTCTTATCCCTCTCTGATAACCGCCAGTTGTATCGAGTCTCTATAGGTTGTTTAGTGCCGCTGCGCTGCCGCTTCAGCCCACCATACCTATGTAGGCGAGAGCCACCGAATTCTAGCCTCTCCATGTACTGGCCTCAGTACTGACGCTCCTCTTTTTCCTTTGCCCTTTGGCGGCACCCCTTTTGTTTTAGCAGGTTTAAGATTGACGTCGTTAGCAAGGTTACCCTTCTGGCTTGGCCTGGGCAGGGTTATGGACGCCATTGGTTATTCTTCAGGGCTCTGAGCCCAATTTGCATCTTGTCCGTAGTTGGACGCTCTATCGTTTCCAAGGTGATTTGGATCTTTGTATAGTATATCTGTATTCTTGACTCATGGAGTCGCTGTTGTATATATATCTATTATGTGGGTCCCATCGAGGACTGTTGTGTAATGTTATTACTTTGTTTTCCACCCGCACGAAAGTGCCTGGTGGGCGTCCTTGAATTGTTTCTATGCGGGTTTGGCGGAAAGGGCTAAAACTTGCATAGGGCCGATTTGAGGGTGTTACAGGCCGAAACCTCAGACGCGTAAGTCATTTTTCGTTGCGTAACTCACTTCTCCTTGCATCGTGGTAATTTCTCTTCTGACATTACTCTCTTCTTCAGACCTCGGGTGGAGGCCCCTCAGAGAGGATCAAGCATCTCTTCACCACTTCGATCTGGCCCTTCTCCTCCTCGTGACGACGAGTCACGTCCGCTGAGCCCTATTCCAGAGGGTTTTGCGGCTGCTCCGGGTTCCGCACTACCTCGTCGAGAGGAACGCGACCTCGGAGCAGGAGGGGTCGGTCCATTCGAGGCGACGACGTCCACCACCTCGGCATCGCCGCAACCAGCAGCCACCGAGTCTATCTCAACACCAGCACCAGCAGCAGTTCCAGTACCAGTGACCGAACCAGCTCCAGCACCTGTTCCGGCCCCAAGAAAACCAATAACAGCTCCAAGTCCAGCTACATGAGCTCCAGTGCCAAGTTCTTCCGCCTCGTCCGAGTCATCTCAACCTCGGCGAGGAACTACTCCAGCAGCTTCTAAGGGGAAATCCACCAAAGTTACTTCTTCCCAGCAAGCTAAGGGCAAAAAGGCTCCGGATACTACCAAGTCAGCATCTGTCGAGGCTGGGCAGCGAACCCTATCGTTGATGCTTCCCAAGAAAGCTCCAGCAGCGAAGGATGTTCCTGCCGAGCCAATCGATCGTGATGATGGTTCTGCATACCAGCCCAGCCCTTGCCTTGGTTGAGAGAAAGAAGCGCACGCAAAGGGCTTGGTGGCACCCCATATGCCCACCGGTGAGCGGTACCCTCTGAGTCTTATTGAGTTCGTCATGAACTTGAATAAGGAGGAGTTCATCCACAACGACGATCTCCCGGAAAAGTTCGGCCCCGCAGAATTTTCCGCCCAGATGAATACCGCCGCTAAGGCAATTAACCTCGCGGGGCGAATGATGGAGGTATGTCGTTCCTCCTTTACATGCTGAAGATAATAACCATTAGTCCCCGAGCCTCCGGTGGAGTAGCTTGTTACTCGGCCGGATGCTCATTAGAAAACTAACGTAGCTCCATGTAAACTTCGAATATGCACACACCTAGAGCCGGGTTAAGTTCCACGCCCGGATCTTGTACACTTCGAATATGCACACACCTAGAGCCGGGTTAAGTTCCACTTGGCCCGGATCTTGTACACTTCGAATATTGACACACCTAGAGCCGGGTTAAGTTCCACTTGGCCCAGATCTTGTACACTTCGAATATGCACACACCTAGAGCCGGGTTAAGTTCCACTTGGCCAGGATCTTGTACACTTCGAATATGCACACACCTAGAGCCGGGTTAAGTTCCACTTGGCCCGGATCTTGTACACTTCGAATATGCACACACCTAGAGCCGGGTTAAGTTCCACTTGGCCCAGATCTTGTACACTTTGAATATGTACCAAGCTAATTTTACACTTCTGTACTTTTTTCAGGTAACGACCAATCGCCGGAGTGCTGAATTCCAACGCCTACTGGATACCCACATGATGCTACGCGCAAAACATGTTGCACTTATTGCAGAACATGAAAAGAGGGGTAATTTTCTCCCTCGGCACTTCTCCATTTTTCTTCACCTTCTTCCGCCGAACTAATCTCCTCATTCGGTTTCTGTAGCTGGGGTGGAGGCTGAGAACAAGATCATGCAGAAGAATTTGGAGGAAATCCGGGGTATGTCCTCTTTTGTCCGACCTCGTAGTGTTTTCCATTTCCTCTTCTCCTTGGCTCGGCAAACATTCACTCCTCGGCTCTGTCGGGTTAACATACTATTTCAGCATCGCTTGAGGATAGTGTGCCCGTGCCTGATATGATGCTGCATTTTCTCGAACAAGCAGGACAACATCAAGCCGAGCTAAAGAAAAAGGATGATGAGCTCGCTCTCCTCCGGACTAAGGACAACGAGATTGCCAAGCTCAAGGCTGAGATGGAGAAGATGAAGGCGCAGCACCAAACCGAGCTCCAAAAGATTGGCTAGAACTTCACAGAAGAGCGTGAGCGCCTTACTCTCCAGATCTCAAGGACTAGGACCTACTTAAAGAATCCGACATCCAGCTTGGGTCGGCAAACGCTGAGCTTGAGCAACTTCGCAAGAGACGCGATGACTGCATCAAGGAGTTAACCTGGATCCTTAGCCACATATCACGTAAGTTCCTTCCGACCTACTTTTCCGGGTTGCTTCATATGTCTTTTCTTTACCTTCTTCCCTTATCTGGCTTCTAGGAAAATTTCCTGAGAGCATCACTATTGCAAGCGCAGCAGTTGCGGATTTTCACCAAGCGAGGGGTACTCCTGCCGCTCCTGCTGGTGAGGAGGTTACTTGCGACATGGAGGACCCGTTGGTCAGCTTGTCATCTCGCGTGGAGATCATCAAGAATTATGGCAAGGATATCCTCGACATTGCAGTTCGCATTTTCAACACGTTCTGGCCCAGAGAGAGTAGCCCGGAGACCACCGCGATTCTCGTCAAGAAGCTAATGGAGACTGAGACCCAGCTCGATCTCGGAAGAATCCATTGTAGCGCCAAGGCGGTGATACTATCCTTCACCATATTCTCACATGGTATGAGAAGATCGACCTCAGCCTCCTTACACGTCGGCGCACCGGATCCAGATGGACCGATGATCCGGAGTGGGTAGCTCGGCGCCAGGCTTGTGCCTACAGCCTCGTCGAATATTCTCCTATCCATGACTAGGTTGAAGGACCGAGCTTCCTGGAATCTGCTGGGGACGAGCACGTTGAGAACGTTGAAGATGGGTCGGATGAGGGCGAAGAAGATGATGCCTCAGATATTGAAGACAGCGACGATGACGCCGAACTTCCTCCTCCTGCTGCTCCTTAGTTCAAAAAACTTGAAAATTTATCAGATCCCCGGTATGCCGGGTGTAACTGTATGCTGTATATGTGATATTTTGCTACTACGTTTCTATGCCGGATTAACTTGGGCGTAGTCCCCGAGTTTCATTTTCTTGCTCGTCCAATCCTCTGGCTCGGTCCGTGTCTACCTTGATTCGGTTGTACGACTTACGAATCCGAGCTTCAAAAATTGTTTTAACAATACTTAGAAACTTTTAGGCTTTGCTCAAAATAATTCAGCATAATAACTTGAAAATAAATACAGGGTTAGTCCAAAAAACAAACGTTAGCTCGAATAAATTCGTTTCCTTAGTCATTTTTCATGTGCTCATAATTCAAACTTGTTCTCTTGCTTGCCATGAAGCCAATTCTTGTTGGACAGCAAAGTCGAAGAGTTGGGTTTTGGTGCTCACACATTACTAATCCGGGTTAAGTAGAACAACTTATTCCAGCTAACGTCTGAGAGACAACAACAATTATTAAAGGCGGTCCCGAGTTCTTGCTCGGTATTGCTATTTCATTGATAAGCTCATTGCCGACATACATACCGACATATGAGACGACTCGGATACATACACTTCTTAGCTAAGTGTAGAAGGGACGAAGTAGTGCTACATTCCACGGTCGCTTAGATTCCTCTCCAGACCTGTCCGCCGTGTTCTTTTACGGTGGCGTTGCATCTATAAGATAGTAAGAATCATTGTGCAATGCTTTGCTCACAATGAATGGCCCTTCCCATGGGGGGGATATTTTATGCATGCCAGTAGTACGTTGTACCAACCGGAGCACCAGATCGCCTTCCCGAAAGACTCGGGGGCACACTTTCCGGCTATGATAGCATCGGAGATTTTGCTAATATATGGCGGATCTGGACAATGCCAATTCTCTCGCTTCTTCCAGCAGACCAACATCATTTTGCCGGGCTTCTTGCACTTCGGCTTCTGTGTATTGGGTGACCCTAGGCGAATCATGCTCTATGTCGGCTGGTAATACAGCTTCTGCCCCATATACCAGAAAAAACGGCGTATAGCCTGTTGATCGATTCGGAGTTGTTCTTAAACTCCACAGTACCGCTGGTAGTTCTTCTATCCAGCACCCCGCTGATCTTTGCAGCGGCTCAATGAGCCAGGGTTTTATCCCTGATAATACTAATCCGTTGGATCTTTCCACTTGTCCGTTTGATGCGGGGTGGGCTACCGAGGCTACATCGAGTCGGATCTTCTTGTCTCAGCAAAAGCGCGCAAATGCTCCTTTCGCAAAATTTGTTCCATTATCAGTTATAATACTGTGTGGATAACCGTATCTCAAGATGATGTCTTTGAGAAATGTCACGGCCGTAGCTCCATCACATTTTCTTATAGGTTTCACTTCAATCCATTTCGTAAACTTGTCCACCATGACCAAAATGTGTGTCATGTTTCCTCTTGCTGGTTTGAGCAGCCAACCATATCCAAGCACCATACAGCAAATGGCCACGTAATTGGTATGGTCTTGAGTTCCGACATAGGCATATGTGTCTTGGTGGCGTACCTTTGACAACCATTGAATTTTCTCACCAGATCTTCTGCTTGTTCTAAGGTACTTGGCCAGTAGAATCCATGCCGGAACGCCTTTGCCACCAAGGCTCTGGATGAGGCATGATGCCCGCATTCTCCTTGGTGTATATCTCGGAGGATGTCAAGCCCTTCTTCCGGGTCAACGCCTTGCTGGAGGACATTGGTTACACTCCATTTGTACAACTCAGAATTAATGATTGTGTATGCTTTTGCTCTCCTCTGAGTTTGCCTGGCTAATACCTCCTCAGTGGGTAACGTTCCATCTTTCAGGAATTGGAATATAGGTTGTGCCCAAGCTGGAATTGCGCGTGCAGGGAACACCTCCTCATCAATTTCCATCTAATCTACTGGCATAACTTCAGCCGGATCACGCTGAGCATTCCCCGGGTCAAGCGAGGTAGTCCCCAGGTTTCTTGAGGCGGTCCCGGGTTTCTTGATCACGATCCCGGGTTTCGCGTACTACCTCCGTGTCAATGTCCATGGGCTCAGCTCCATTCCGTATTTTCGGGACATAGATCGAGTCGGTTCACGGGGCGGCGATAGATGGTTTTACGAGGTGTTCAATGCTACACCCGGTGGAATTGCACAGTCGGGTCGATCCGAAAGCTTGACGACATGTTGGCAGCCTCGTTTTCCACTGGGGGTACATGGTGAAATTCACACCCCTCGAAGTAACCAGATATTTTCTGCACGTGAAATTTGTATAGTGCCATGTTTGGATCCAGGGCGTCCCATACTCCGGACACTTGCTGCACCACTAGATCCGAGTCGCCAAAGCATATTATCCGACGTATGCCAATCTCCTTTGCCACTTTGATCCCATGCACCAGAGCCTCATACTCAGCGACATTGTTCTATGCCGCGAAATGGATCTGCAATACGTATTTTAGCTGGTCTTTCTTTGGCGAGGTAAGCACAACCCCCACGCCTAATCCGGTTTTGGTTTTCGACCCGTCAAAGTGCATCCTCCAGTAGTTCGGATCTGGTGGCGGTGGTTCGTATTGTACCTTGGCCCAATCTACAAAAAAGTCCGCCACAGCCTGAGACTTGATCACTTCTCTTCTGTCGTATTGGGGCACATAAGGGGCTAACTCAATTACCCATTTTGCAATTCTGCCACTCGCATCCTTGTTACCCATTATCTCGGATATGGAGCTTCACATATTACTTTGATGGGGTGCTCCTCAAAGTAATGCTTTAACTTCTTTGCCGCCATATAGACACCATATGCCACCTTTTGAAAGTGCGGGTAGTTCTGTTTTGAGGCAGACAATACCTCGCTCAAGTAATATACTGGCCTCTGCACCGACTTACCCTCTTCATTGCGCTCCACTACAATCACTGCACTTACAACTCGGTTGGTTGCGGCTATGTAGAGCAACATTGGCTCCTTTGATAGTGGTGAGGCTAACACTAGCGCTGTGGCCAACATCTTTTTTAAGTGGACAAAGTCTTCTTCCGCCTATGGCATCCAAACGAATTTATTCGACTTTTTCATGAGTTGGTAGAGAGGCAATGCCTTTTCTCCTAGCCGACATACAAACCGACTCAACGATGCTAGGCACCTAGTGAACTTCTGGACATCGTTGAGACACTTGACTCCATTACTCAATGGCCCGAATCTTAGTTGGATTAACCTCGATACCTCGGTGGAGCGAAATCCGAGTAGTTTTCCAGCCGGGACACCGAAGGTACATTTTTCCGGGTTAAGCTTCATCCGGAACCTTCTCAGGTTCGCGAATGTCTGCCTGATGTCGTCAAGGAGCGTTTTGCTTTCCTTGGTCTTGATAACCACATCATCCACGTATACTTGTACGTTTCGACCTATTTGGTCGTGCAAACGTTTTTGCATACATCTTTGGTACATTGCACCTGCATTACGCAAACCAAATGGCATAGTGTGATAGCAATAAGCCTTGTACGGGGTAATAAACGTAGTCTTTATTTGATCATCCGGGTTCAGAGGTATCTGGTGGAAACCAGAATATGCATCAATGAATGACGAGTTCATCCATGTTGAGTCTATGACCTGATCTATCCTCGGCAGTGGAAATGGATCTTTTGGACACGCCTTCTTCAGGTTCGTGTAATCGATACACATACGCCAAACCACTGCTACGTTCGGATCATCCTTCTTCTTTTCTACCAGCACCGGATTAGAGAGTTAATCCGGATATAGTACTTCCATGATAAATCCTGCTGCAAGCAATTGAGCTATCTCGTCTCCAATGACTTTTCTCCTATCCTCGGCGAAGCGGCGGAGAGGTTGCTTCACCGGCCTTGCTCCGGGCCTTACGTTCAAAGAGTGCTCGGCCAACTCCCTCGGAACACCTTGCAAGTCCTGTGTAGACCAAGCAAAAATATCCCGATTCTCACGGAGGAAGTTGACGAGCTCGCTTTCCTATTTCTCAGTTAACCCGGCACCAATTGTTATGGTGCGCTCTAGGAACATGTCATCAACTGGAACCTTCTTGGTGTCCTTTGCGGCTTGGAATGAAACGCTGCCATGTGGGTTACTCAACGCCGGCATATACTCCTGCGGGGACTGAGCTAATGTCGCCACCTCTTTGATTTTTCTTTTCTCTTGCGCAATCACGAGTGACTCGGCTAGGTTAGACCCGGCTGAAGCACACTCAATGGAACGTCGGAAATCTCCAGCAATGGTAATCACTCCATTTGGCCCGAAGCAACTTCATCTTCAGATAACTGATGTGGCAGCTTGCCATGAACTTGTTCAATGCTGGTCTTCCGAGTAACGCGTGATACGCACTTTCCAAGTTCACCACCTCAAACTCCAGATTTTCAGTTCGGCAGTTATCCCTTGTGCCGAATAGCACGTTGACCCGGACTTTGCCTATGGGCTCACAAGAAATGCCTGGTACAATGCCATGAAAAGTTGTTCTCGTAGCCTGGAGCATGTTCTCCGAGATGACCAACTTGCACAACGTATCCGCATACATGATGTTAATGCTACTGCCATTGTCAATCAGTACCTTGGAGAACCTCACATTGATGTTTGGTCCAATGAATGTCGGATCTAGCACTAGCGCATACGAGCCTGGACTCGGCATAAGATTAGGATGATCTTTGATGTTCCAGGTGATTTCCTGGTCCGACCAAGGCATGTACCTCGTCACTGCTGGCATTACCGCATTAACTTCCATATGTCGGTGCTGCAAGCTTTTCCTATCTGTTTCCTCGGTTGTCAACACACAATAGCTCTGGTGATGTTCTCTGTACTCATTCCGTCCCTCGTTTCCGGGGTACCTCTGATCCGGCTGTTGCTGATTTTCCACCTGATGCACTGCATCCCTTCTCTCGTTGTTGTCATATCTCGGCGGAGGGGGAGGCAACATTAGTTGCTGCGTGTTTGCCCCGGAGAGCAATTGTTGCCGAGGTAACTCCTGCCGAGGTTGATCATTCTGGGGTGCCTGAGCATTCCCTGAACCACCTTGTTCTATCTTACGCATCCACTCACATTGCCTCGTTGTGTGACCCGCCGGGCTATTCGAATTTGGCGTGTGAAACTTACACGGCTGGTCCAACATCAACTCATAGGTATACCTCGGACGGTCTTTCTTTTCTTGCCACTGTTTCTTTTGCTCCGGAGTCCATGTTTTCTTGCCATCGTTTCTTGGAGTCCATTGCCCTCCCATTCTCTGGCGTTGGTTGCTCCCTTCTCCGGGTCGATCTTGATTCACAGCTGCGACTTGTTGCGAACCATAGCGATGATCCGGTCTATCATCTCTTATTTTTCCTCTGTAATCGTTCCTCCGGGATGACCCGGCTCTGTCCCTCTGATAGTATTCCTCGTTGGACTCGCTTGATGCGAGCCTAGGTTGAGTCGGATCACCCAAGGCATACGAATCCGCAATCCGGATCATCTCTGCCAACGTAATTGGCACTTTCCTTTGCAACTTCATCCACAACTCGCTGCCATATCTGCACCCTTGTGCAAACCACGCTATGGCCTGTGACTCTATGACACCCTCACACGAGTTTCTCACGGTACACCACCGGGTCAAGAATTCACGGTCCGTCTCATTAGGTCTTTGCTTGCACATTGCCAAGGTCTGCGGCCTATTCGGCCTCTGATATGTACTTGAGAAGTTGCTGATAAACATTTCTTCAAAATCTATCCAGCAGTTGATGCTTCCGGGTGGTAAATTATTCAGCCATACTATGGCCGGACCTTCCAACATCTGGGGTACGTATCGTACAGCCCATCTCAAGTTGCCAGTGGCAATTTTCACAGCCGTAGCATAGTTTATCAGCCAATCCTCCAGTTTGTTACTGCCGTCATACGTCTTTGTGCCTCTGGGCAACTGGAAGTTGGGTACCGGTGGCTCCTTCATAATCCGGGGTCCAAAGCATGCTGGACCCGGTGGACCTTGACATTCGATCTGTTCTGACCTATACAGGCGATCCAGTTTTAACCTGGCGTCATCCGGCATCAAGTCCCTGCTTCCCAACCTTGACCCTATCACATGATAGTCCGGTCTGGTGTACCCCGCGTTCACCATCTCCGAATCGCTGTCGTTGTATCGGTTTTGCACTTGGGGCGCACCTTTCTATTGCATACCTCGGCCGGCGCTTTGCTCTTGCCTTTGTATACTCCGCTGCTGTGGTAATCCTGCTCCTGTGGAGTTTTGCTGTCCGGCATTGCCGTTGGCTGCGTTTCCTTGACCGGCATTGCCTTGGTCGTGGCTACCTCGCCAACTTCACCTCGGCTCACACTCCGTCGATCATCATTTTTCCGCGTTTCTTTTTATTTTCCCGCACGCGACGGGTCGTACGGGACGATCTGTTTGTTCTGTCTGGCCGAGATTACTACCTCCTCTCTCCTTGGACCACCATGAGGTGACGATGCGGCTCCAGCGGATTTCTCCGGGTTACCCATCGCCGAATGGACGATTTTGGACGCTCCAGCTCTCTCCGGGTTAGCTCTCAGTAGCTCTTCATTCTGTATGTTCGCGATCCGAACTAACTCGTTAACCCTATCTTGTTGTCTTTGACGGGCCTCACCCGTCAGACCCTCTAACTCGGATGCAGCCGCATCTGCTGCTCTGAGGTTCTTCGCCGGGGTACTATACCTCGGTAACCCCACAGACAAATAGTTTTCCGACCCCTCGGCTCCATCATCACCTTCTCTGTTCATCTCGCTTATGAGATTTCTCCCTTTTACTTTTACCGTATCAACTTTGTTTGCCTTCGCATACTCACGTAGCGTCATGTTCAGCGACTGCTGAGCCGCGGCTATTTTCTTTGCGCCCTCTAGTATCTTTTGCCTAGTTTCCTCTAGCTCGGCCTGTGCCTGAGTCGGATCTACCACTGCTGCTACCGGGTTAGCCAAGCTATCCATAGCTTCTCTCAGTACGTTCTCAGGCTTCTCTAGTGGAGGCCCTCTACCTTTCCTCGGTGCCTTAGGTGTTACCTTCGGGTCCGGTGCTGGATCCTTGCTCGCGCCTGCACCTGGCGCAATCATCATCACCTCCGCATGGTCCGGGGGCGAGCGATACACGCCCCGCGAGCCACAGTGAGGGGTGGTTCCCCCGCATCGACGACGCGGCACGGATGAACGCATGATACGTCCACAGCAATGTAGACCTTGTGCGCACCCAACTTGACGAAGAGGTCGTTGCATGGAAGTGGTAGCGTCTTAAAAGCAACCCGGAAGCGTTCACCGGTGCCGATGAGGTTTCCCGTCCGGATCTTCACCCCTGCTAGCGCCATTCGCCCCACGGTGGGCACCAACTGTCATGGTGGTGTCACGGCAGATGCCATGGATAGGCTAAAGGTGGGGACTAATACGCGCTAGGGGAATCCAGGGAGGGATAGTGGAGTGATTCTCCACACAGAAGTTTGTATTGATTTCCTTTGAAGATTACAAGTGCTCCTAGAGCTGTATTGGCGAGAGGAGGAAGAAGGAGCTCTCTTACTCTTGCCCACGGTGTTTTCCCCAGAACCTTAGCTCCGCTAGTATCAGAGAAAACCCAACCCAACTCGAGCTCAACCTCTTCTACTGGAACCCTAGCCCCCCTTATATAGAGGAGGCTCGGTCCCTACCTAGGGCATACGTGGAGGCATATTCCTAAGAATATGCCTCCTCTCAAAGTGGTAACCTGACCGGGGTGCTTTTCCCCCGCGTCATACATGATTTAGCTATGTAAGCCTCTGCGGCGCCTGCGTCAGCCGACATGGACGTCGCCACCCTTGTCGGCCATGACCCGGTGGTCCTGCCCTTGCTTGCTTCGCTCATGCAGTGCATACCGGACCTTCTTTTTGACCAGAGAGATTCCTTCCTTCTCCCAGAAAGCTAAGCGGGGACCCGAATCATAGTAGATCCGGCCACACATGTTCCTGCATATAAGTTAGACAAGCACTTCTGACTTACTCCTTAAGTCGGCTGAGACAATGTTAGGTGACCCCCCCTGGTGCGGGTTACTCCGTGATCCGGCCTGCCTCGAGGTGACCCGGCCAGCATCCGCTTTGACCCTGCCGAACCTTGGCTAAGTCGGCCTCTATACCCCGGAGTGACCCTACCCGGGGTTATCCCCCCAACAACATGCAATGTCTCTAGTGGATCCATGTGGTTTAGACGAAGAACACACTTTCAATGACTCTGGTGGATCCATGTGGTTTAGGAAAGGAACACACATGCAATGACTCTGGTGGATCCATGTGGTTTAGGAAAAGAACACACATGCAATGACTCTAGTGGATCCATGTGGTTTAGGAAAGGAACACACATGCAATGACTTTGGTGGTGGCTTAGGAAAATAACACACATGGAATCACTCTTGTGGTGGTTTAGGAAAAGAACCCACATGCAATGACTCTGGTAAATCACTGTGGTTTAGGAAAGGATCACACATGCAATGACTCCAGTGGTGGTTAAGTAAAGGAACACACATGCAATGACTCTGGTGGATCCATGTGGTTTAGGAAAAGAAGAGACATTTAATGACTCTATTGGTGGTTTGGGAAAAGAACACACATGCAATGACTCTGGTGGATCCATGTGGTTTAGGAAAGGAACACACATGCAATGACTCTAGTGGTGGTTTAGTAAAAGAACACACATGCAATGACTCTGGTGGACCAATGTGGTTTAGGAAAGGAACACACATGCAATGACTCTAGTGGTGGTTTAGGAAAGGAACACACATGCAATGACTCTAGTGGTGGTTTAGGAATAGAACACACATGCAAAGAATCTAGTGGACCAATGTGGTTTAGGAAAGGAACACACATGCAATGACTCTAGTGGTGGTTTAGGATAAAGAAAACACATGTGATGACTCTTGTGCTGGTTTGGGAAAAGAACACACATGCAATGATTCTAGTGGTGGTCTAGGGAAAGAACACACATGCAATGACTCTGGTGGTGGTTTAGGAAAAGAACACACATGCAATGAATATTGTGGTGGTTTGGGAAAAGAACACATATGGAATGACTCTAGTGGTGGTTTAGGAAAAGAACACACATGAAATGACTCTAGTGTATCAATGTGGTTTAGGAAAGGAACACACATGCAATGACTCTAGTGGTTGTTTAGGAAAGGAACACACATGCAATGATTCTAGTGGTGGTTTATGAAAAGAACACACATGCAATGAATCTTGTGGTGGTTTGGGAAAAGAACACATATGGAATGACTCTAGTGGTGGTTTAGGAAACGAACACACATGAAATGACTCTAGTGGATCAATGTGGTTTAGGAAAGGAACACACATGCAATGGCTCTAGTGGTTGTTTAGGAAAGGAACACACATGCAATGATTCTAGTGGTGGTTTAGGAAAAGAACACACATGCAATGACTCTTGTGGTGGTTTGAGAAAAGAACACACATGCAATGACTCTAGTGGTGGTGTAGGGAAAGAACACACATGCAATGACTCTTGTGGTGGTTTAGGAAAAGAACATACATGCAATGAATCTTGTGGTGGTTTGGGAAAAGAACACACATGGAATGACTCTGGTGGTGGTTTAGGAAAAGAACACACATGAAATGACTCTAGTGGATCGATGTGGTTTAGGAAAGGAACACACATGCAATGACTATAGTGTTGGTTTAGGAAAGGAACACACATGCAATGACTCTAGTGGTGGTTTATGAAAGGAAAACACATGCAATGACTCTAGTGTTGGTTTAGGAAAGGAAAACGCATGCAATGACTCTAGTTGATCCATGTGGTTTATGAAAATAACACACATGAAATGACTCTCTTGGATCCATGTGGTTAGGAAAGGAACAGACATGCAATGTCTCTAGTGGATCCATGTGGTTTATAAGAAGAAAACACTTTCAATGACTCTGGTGGATCCATGTGGTTTAGGAAAGGAACACACATGCAATAACTCTTGTGGATCCATGTGGTTTAGGAAAGGAACACACATGCAATGACTCTAGTGGTGGTTTAGTAAAAGAACACACATGCAATGACTCTGGTGGACCAATGTGGTTTAGGAAAGGAACACACATGCAATGACTCTAGTGGTGGTTTAGGAAAGGAACACACATGCAATGAATCTAGTGGTGGTTTAGGAAAGGAACACACATGCAATGACTCTAGTGGTGGTTTAGGAATAGAACACACATGCAAAGAATCTAGTGGACCAATGTGGTTTAGGAAAGGAACACACATGCAATGACTCTAGTGGTGGTTTAGGAAAAGAAAACACATGTGATGACTCTTGTGCTGGTTTGGGAAAAGAACACACATGCAATGATTCTAGTGGTGGTCTAGGGAAAGAACACACATGCAATGACTCTGGTGGTGGTTTAGGAAAAGAACACACATGCAATGAATATTGTGGTGGTTTGGGAAAAGAACACATATGGAATGACTCTAGTGGTGGTTTAGGAAAAGAACACACATGAAATGACTCTAGTGTATCAATGTGGTTTTGGAAAGGACACCACATGCAATGCCTCTAGTGGTTGTTTAGGAAAGGAACACACATGCAATGATTCTAGTGGTGGTTTATGAAAAGAACACACATGCAATGAATCTTGTGGTGGTTTGGGAAAAGAACACATATGGAATGACTCTAGTGGTGGTTTAGGAAACGAACACACATGAAATGACTCTAGTGGATCAATGTGGTTTAGGAAAGGAACACACATGCAATGGCTCTAGTGGTTGTTTAGGAAAGGAACACACATGCAATGATTCTAGTGGTGGTTTAGGAAAAGAACACACATGCAATGACTCTTGTGGTGGTTTGAGAAAAGAACACACATGCAATGACTCTAGTGGTGGTGTAGGGAAAGAACACACATGCAATGACTCTTGTGGTGGTTTAGGAAAAGAACATACATGCAATGAATCTTGTGGTGGTTTGGGAAAAGAACACACATGGAATGACTCTGGTGGTGGTTTAGGAAAAGAACACACATGAAATGACTCTAGTGGATCGATGTGGTTTAGGAAAGGAACACACAGGCAATGACTATAGTGTTGGTTTAGGAAAGGAACACACATGCAATGACTCTAGTGGTGGTTTATGAAAGGAAAACACATGCAATGACTCTAGTGTTGGTTTAGGAAAGGAAAACGCATGCAATGACTCTAGTTGATCCATGTGGTTTATGAAAATAACACACATGAAATGACTCTCTTGGATCCATGTGGTTAGGAAAGGAACACACATGCAATGTCTCTAGTGGATCCATGTGGTTTATAAGAAGAAAACACTTTCAATGACTCTGGTGGATCCATGTGGTTTAGGAAAGGAACACACATGCAATAACTCTTGTGGATCCATGTGGTTTAGGAAAGGAACACACATGCAATGACTCTAGTGGTGGTTTAGTAAAAGAACACACATGCAATGTCTCTAGTGGATCCATGTGGTTTATAAGAAGAAAACACTTTCAATGACTCTGGTGGATCCATGTGGTTTAGGAAAGGAACACACATGCAATAACTCTTGTGGATCCATGTGGTTTAGGAAAGGAACATACATGCAATGACTCTGGTGGATCCATGTGGTTTAGGAAAGGAACACACATGCAATGACTTTGGTGGTGGTTTAGGAAAATAACACAGATGGAATGACTCTTGTGGTGGTTTAGGAAAATAGTACACATGCAATGACTCTGGTGGATCCATGTGGTTTAGGAAAGGCACACACATGCAATGACTCTGCTGGATCCATGTGGTTTAGTAATAGAACACACCTACAATGACTCTGGTGGATCCATGTGGTTTAGGAAAGGAACACACATGCAATGACTCTGGTGGATCCATGTGGTTTAGGATAATAAGACACATGCAATGACTCTGGTGGTTGTTTAGGAAAAGAACACACATGCAATGACTCTCGTGGATCCATGTGGTTTAGGAAAGGAACACACATGCAATAACTCTGGTGGATCCATGTAGTTTATGAAAGGAACACACATGCAATGACTCTGGTGGTGGTTTAGGAAAAGAACACACATTCAATGACTCTGGTGGTGGTTTAGGTAAATAACACGCATGCAATGACTCTGGTGGATCCATGTGGTTTAGGAAAGGAACACACATGCAATGACTCTGCTAGATACATGTGGTTTAGGAAAAGAACACACTTGCAATGAATCTGGTGGATCCATGTGGTTTAGGAAATGAACACACATGCAATGACTCTGGTGGATCCATGTGGTTTTGGAAAGGAACACACATGCAATGACTCTGGTGGTGGTTTAGGAAAGGAACACACATGCAATAACCCTGGTTGTGGTTTAGGAAAGGAACACACATGCAATGACTCTGGTGGTGCTTTAGGAAAGGAACACACATGCAATAACTCTGGTGAATCCATGTGCTTTAGGAAAAAAAGACACATGCAATGACTCTGGTTGTGGTTTAGGAAAAGAACACACATCCAATGACTCTGGTGGATCCATGTGGTTTAGGAAAAAAACACATGTAATAACTCTGGTGGATCCATGTGGTTTATGAAGTAACACACATGCAATGACTGGTGGTGGTATTAGGAAAATAACAAACATGCAATGACTCTAGTGGTGGTTTAGGAAAATAACACACGTGCAATCACTCTGGTGCATCAATGTGGTTTAGGAAAGGAACATACATGCAATGACTCTAGTGGTGGTTTAGGAAAACAACACACATGCAATGACTCTGGTGGTGGTTTAGGAAAAGAACCTACATGCAATGACTCTAGTGGATCATTGTGGTTTAGGGAAGGGATACACATGCAATGACTCTGGTGGTGGTTTAGGAAAAGAACACGCATGCAATGACTCTGGTGGACCAATGTGGTTTAGGAAAGGAACACACATGCAATGACTCTACTGGTGGTTTAGGAAAGGAAAACACATGCAATGACTCTAGTGGTGGTTTAGGAAAGGAACACACATGCAATGACTCTAGTGGTGGTTTATGAAAGGAACACACATGCAATGACTCTAGTGGTGGTTTAGGAAAAGAAGACACATGCAATGACTCTTGTGGTGGTTTGGGAAAAGAACACACATGCAATGACTCTTGTGGTGGTATAGGGAAAGAACACACATGCAATTACTCTAGTGGTGGTTTAGGAAAAGAATACACATGCAATGAATATTGTGGTGGTTTGGGAAAAGAACACATATGGAATGACTCTAGTGGTGGTTTAGGAAAAGAACACACATGAAATGACTCTAGTGGATCAATGTGGTTTAGGAAAGGAACACACATGCAATGACTCTAGTGGTTGTTTAGGAAAGGAACACACATGCAATGATTTTAGTGGTGGTTTAGGAAAATAACACACATGCAATGAATCTTGTGGTGGTTTGGGAAAAGAACACATATGGAATGACTCTAGTGGTGGTTTAGGAAAAGAACACACATGAAATGACTCTGGTGGATCCATGTGGTTTAGGAAAGTAACACACATGCAATGACTCTGGTGGATCCATGTGGTTTAGGAAAGGAACACACATGCAATGACTTTGGTGGTGGTTTAGGAAAATAACACACATGGAATCACTCTTGTGGTGGTTTAGGAAAAGAATCCACATGCAATGACTCTGGTAAATCACTGTGGTTTAGGAAAGGATCACACATGCAATGACTCCGGTGGTGGTTTAGTAAAGGAACACACATGCAATGACTCTGGTGGATCCATGTGGTTTAGGAAAATAATAGACATTTAATGACTCTAGTGGTGGTTTGGGAAAAGAACACACATGCAATGAGTCTGGTGGATCCATGTGGTTTAGGAAAGGAACACACATGCAATGACTCTGGTGGTGGTTTAGTAAAAGAACACACATGCAATGACTCTGGTGGACCAATGTGGTTTAGGAAAGGAACAAACATGCGATGACACTAGTGGTGGTTTAGGAAAGGAACACACATGCAATGACTCTAGTGGTGGTTTAGGAAAGGAACACACATGCAATGACTCTAGTGGTGGTTTAGGAATAGAACACACATGCAAAGAATCTAGTGGATCAATGTGGTTTAGGAAAGGAACACACATGCAATGACTCTAGTGGTGGTTTAGGAAAAGAAGACACATGTGATGACTCTTGTGTTGGTTTGGGAAACGAACACACATGCAATGACTCTAGTGGTGGTCTAGGGAAAGAACACACATGCAATGACTCTGGTGGTGGTTTAGGAAAATAACACACATGCAATGAATATTGTGGTGGTTTGGGAAAAGAACACATATGGAATTACTCAGTGGTGGTTTAGGAAAAGAACACACATGAAATGACTAGTGGATCAATGTGGTTTAGGAAAGGAACACACATGCAATGACTCTAGTAGTTGTTTAGGAAAGGAACACACATGCAATGATTCTAGTGGTGGTTTAGGAAAAGAACACACATGCAATGAATCTTGTGGTGGTTTGGGAAAAGAACACATATGGAATGACTCTAGTGGTGGTTTAGGAAACGAACACACATGAAATGACTCTAGTGGATCAATGTGGTTTAGGAAAGGAACACACATGCAATGGCTCTAGTGGTTGTTTAGGAAAGGAACACACATGCAATGATTCTAGTGGTGGTTTAGGAAAAGAACACGCATGCAATGACTCTTGTGGTGGTTTGAGAAAAGAACACACATGCAATGACTCTAGTGGTGGTATAGGGAAAGAACACACATGCAATGACTCTGGTGGTGGTTTAGGAAAAGAACACACATGCAATGAATATTGTGGTGGTTTGGGAAAAGAACACATATGGAATGACTCTAGTGCTGGTTTAGGAAAAGAACACACTTGAAATGACTCTAGTGGATCAATGTGGTTTAGTAAAGGAACACACATGCAATGACTCTAGTGGTTGTTTAGGAAAGGAACACACATGCAATGATTCTAGTGGTGGTTTAGGAAAATAAAACACATGCAATGAATCTTGTGGTGGTTTGGGAAAAGAACACATATGGAATGACTCTAGTGGTGGTTTAGGAAAAGAACACACATGAAATGACTCTAGTGGATCCATGTGGTTTAGGAAAGGAACACACATGCAATGACTCTGGTGGATCCATGTGGTTTAGGAAAGGAACACACATGCAATGACTTTTGTGGTGGTTTAGGAAAATAACACACATGGAATCACTCTTGTGGTGGTTTAGGAAAAGAACCCACATGCAATGACTCTGGTAAATCACTGTGGTTTAGGAAAGGATCAAACATGCAATGACTCCGGTGGTGGTTTAGTAAAGGAACACACATGCAATGACTCTGGTGGATCCATGTGGTTTAGGAAAAGAAGAGACATTTAATGACTCTAGTGGTGGTTTGGGAAAAGAACACACATGCAATGAGTCTGGTGGATCCATGTGGTTTAGGAAAGGAACACACATGCAATGACTCTGGTGGTGGTTTAGTAAAAGAACACACATGCAATGACTCTGGTGGACCAATGTGGTTTAGGGAAGGAACAAACATGCAATGACTCTAGTGGTGGTTTAGGAAAGGAACACACATGCAATGACTCTAGTGGTGGTTTAGGAAAGGAACACACATGCAATGACTCTAGTGGTGGTTTAGGAATAGAACACACATGCAAAGAATCTAGTGGATTAATGTGGTTTAGGAAAGGAACACACAAGCAATGACTCTAGTGGTGGTTTAGGAAAAGAAGACACATGTGATGACTCTTGTGTTGGTTTGGGAAAATAACACACATGCAATGACTCTAGTGGTGGTCTAGGGAAAGAACACACATGCAATGACTCTGGTGGTGGTTTAGGAAAATAACACACATGCAATGAATATTGTGGTGGTTTGGGAAAAGAACACATATGGAATGACTCTAGTGGTGGTTTAGGAAAAGAACACACATGAAATGACTCTAGTGGATCAATGTGGTTTAGGAAAGGAACACACATGCAATGACTCTAGTGGTTGTTTAGGAAAGGAACACGCATGCAATGATTCTAGTGGTGGTTTAAGAAAATAACACACATGCAATGAATCTTGTGGTGGTTTGGGAAAAGAACACATATGGAATGACTCTAGTGGTGGTTTAGGAAACGAACACATATGGAATGACTCTAGTGGATCAATGTGGTTTAGGAAAGGAACACAAATGCAATGGCTCTAGTGGTTGTTTAGGAAAGGAACACACATGCAATGATTCTAGTGGTGGTTTAGGAAAAGAACACACATGCAATGACTCTTGTGGTGGTTTGAGAAAAGAACACACATGCAATGACTCTAGTGGTGGTGTAGGGAAAGAACACACATGCAATGACTCTTGTGGTGGTTTAGGAAAAGAACACACATGCAATGAATCTTGTGGTGGTTTGGGAAAAGAACACACATGGAATGACTCTGTTGGTCGTTTAGGAAAAGAACACACATGAAATGAATCTTGTGGTGGTTTGGGAAAAGAACACATATGGAATGACTCTAGTGGTGGTTTAGGAAACGAACACACATGAAATGATTCTAGTGGATCAATGTGGTTTAGGAAAGGAACACACATGCAATGCCTCTAGTGGTTGTTTAGGAAAGGAGCACACATGCAATGACTCTGGTGGTGGTTTAGGAAAAGAACACACATGCAATGAATATTGTGGTGGTTTAGGAAAAGAGCACATATGGAATGACTCTAGTGCTGGTTTAGGAAAAGAACACACATGAAATGACTCTAGTGGATCAATGTGGTTTAGGAAAGGAACACACATGCAATGACTCTAGTGGTTGTTTAGGAAAGGAACACACATGCAATGATTTTAGTGGTGGTTTAGGAAAATAACACACATGCAATGACTCTTGTGGTGGTTTGGGAAAAGAATACATATGGAATGACTCTAGTGGTGGTTTAGGAAAAGAACACACATGAAATGACTCTGGTGGATCCATGTGGTTTAGGAAAGGAACACACATGCAATGACTCTGGTGGATCCATGTGGTTTAGGAAAGGAACACACATGCAATGACTTTGGTGGTGGTTTAGGAAAATAACACAAATGGAATCACTCTTGTGGTGGTTTAGGAAAAGAACCCACATGCAATGACTCTGGTAAATCACTGTGGTTTAGGAAAGGATCACACATGCAATGACTCCGGTGGTGGTTTAGTAAAGGAACACACATGCAATGACTCTGGTGGATCCATGTGGTTTAGGAAAAGAATAGACATTTAATGACTCTAGTGGTGGTTTGGGAAAAGAACACACATGCAATGAGTCTGGTGGATCCATGTGGTTTAGGAAAGGAACACACATGCAATGACTCTGGTGGTGGTTTAGTAAAAGAACACACATGCAATGACTCTGGTGGACCAATGTGGTTTAGGAAAGGAACAAACATGCAATGACTCTAGTGGTGGTTTAGGAAAGGAACACACATGCAATGACTCTAGTGGTGGTTTAGGAAAGGAACACACATGCAATGACTCTAGTGGTGGTTTAGGAATAGAACACACATGCAAAGAATCTAGTGGATCAATGTGGTTTAGGAAAGGAACACACATGCAATGACTCTAGTGGTGGTTTAGGAAAAGAAGACACATGTGATGACTCTTGTGTTGGTTTGGGAAAAGAACACACATGCAATGACTCTAGTGGTGGTCTAGGGAAAGAACACACATGCAATGACTCTGGTGGTGGTTTAGGAAAATAACACACATGCAATGAATATTGTGGTGGTTTGGGAAAAGAACACATATGGAATGACTCAGTGGTGGTTTAGGAAAAGAACACACATGAAATGACTCTAGTGGATCAATGTGGTTTAGGAAAGGAACACACATGCAATGACTCTAGTAGTTGTTTAGGAAAGGAACACACATGCAATGATTCTAGTGGTGGTTTAGGAAAAGAACACACATGCAATGAATCTTGTGGTGGTTTGGGAAAAGAACACATATGGAATGACTCTAGTGGTGGTTTAGGAAAAGAACACACATGAAATGACTCTAGTGGATCAATGTGGTTTAGGAAAGGAACACACATGCAATGGCTCTAGTGGTTGTTTAGGAAAGGAACACACATGCAATGATTCTAGTGGTGGTTTAGGAAAAGAACACACATGCAATGACTCTTGTGGTGGTTTGAGAAAAGAACACACATGCAATGACTCTAGTGGTGGTATAGGAAATGAACACACATGCAATGACTTTCGTGGTGGTTTAGGAAAAGAACACACATGCAATGAATATTGTGGTGGTTTGGCAAAAGAACACATATGGAATGACTCTAGTGGTGGTTTAGGAAAAGAACACACTTGAAATGACTCTAGTGGATCAATGTGGTTTAGGAAAGGAACACACATGCAATGACTCTAGTGGTTGTTTAGGAAAGGAACACACATGCAATGATTCTAGTGGTGGTTTAGGAAAATAAAACGCATGCAATGAATCTTGTGGTGGTTTGGGAAAAGAACACATATGGAATGACTCTAGTGGTGGTTTAGGAAAAGAACACACATGAAATGACTCTAGTGGATCCATGTGGTTTAGGAAAGGAACACACATGCAATGACTCTGGTGGATCCATGTGGTTTAGGAAAGGAACACACATGCAATGACTGTTGTGGTGGTTTAGGAAAATAACACACATGGAATCACTCTTGTGGTGGTTTAGGAAAAGAACCCACATGCAATGACTCTGGTAAATCACTGTGGTTTAGGAAAGGATCAGACATGCAATGACTCCGGTGGTTGTTTAGTAAAGGAACACACATGCAATGACTCTGGTGGATCCATGTGGTTTAGGAAAAGAAGAGACATTTAATGACTCTAGTGGTGGTTTGGGAAAAGAACACACATGCAATGAGTCTGGTGGATCCATGTGGTTTAGGAAAGGAACACACATGCAATGACTCTGGTGGTGGTTTAGTAAAAGAACACACATGCAATGACTCTGGTGGACCAATGTGGTTTAGGGAACAAACATGCAATGACTCTAGTGGTGGTTTAGGAAAGGAACACACATGCAATGACTCTAGTGGTGGTTTAGGAAAGGAACACACATGCAATGACTCTAGTGGTGGTTTAGGAATAGAACACACATGCAAAGAATCTAGTGGATTAATGTGGTTTAGGAAAGGAACACACATGCAATGACTCTAGTGGTGGTTTAGGAAAAGAAGACACATGTGATGACTCTTGTGTTGGTTTGGGAAAAGAACACACATGCAATGACTCTAGTGGTGGTATAGGAAAAGAACACACATGCAATGACTCCTGTGGTGGTTTAGGAAAATAACACACATGCAATGAATATTGTGTTGGTTTGGGAAAAGAACACATATGGAATGACCCAGTGGTGGTTTAGGAAAAGAACACACATGAAATGACTCTAGTGGATCAATGTGGTTTAGGAAAGGAACACACATGCAATGACTCTAGTAGTTGTTTAGGAAATGAACACACATGAAATGATTCTAGTGGTGGTTTAGGAAAAGAACACACATGCAATGAATCTTGTGGTGGTTTGGGAAAAGAACACATATGGAATGACTCTAGTGGTGGTTTAGGAAACGAACACACATGAAATGACTCTAGTGGATCAATGTGGTTTAGGAAAGGAACACACATGCAATGGCTCTAGTGGTTGTTTAGGAAAGGAACACACATGCAATGATTCTAGTGGTGGTTTAGGAAAAGAACACACATGCAATGACTCTTGTGGTGGTTTGAGAAAAGAACACACATGCAATGACTCTAGTGGTGGTATAGGGAAAGAACACACATGCAATGACTCTGGTGGTGGTTTAGGAAAAGAACACACATGCAATGAATATTGTGGTGGTTTGGGAAAAGAACACATATGGAATGACTCTAGTGGTGGTTTAGGAAAAGAACACACTTGAAATGACTCTAGTGGATCAATGTGTTTTAGGAAAGGAACACACGTGCAATGACTCTAGTGGTTGTTTAGGAAAGGAACACACATGCAATGATTCTAGTGGTGGTTTAGGAAAATAAAACAGATGCAATGAATCTTGTGGTGGTTTGGGAAAAGAACACATATGGAATGACTCTAGTGGTGGTTTAGGAAAAGAACACACATGAAATGACTCTAGTGGATCCATGTGGTTTAGGAAAGGAACACACATGCAATGACTCTGGTGGATCCATGTGGTTTAGGAAAGGAACACACATGCAATGACTTTTGTGGTGGTTTAGGAAAATAACACACATGGAATCACTCTTGTGGTGGTCTAGGAAAAGAACCCACATGCAATGACTCTGGTAAATCACTGTGGTTTAGGAAAGGATCAGACATGCAATGACTCCGGTGGTGGTTTAGTAAAGGAACACACATGCAATGACTCTGGTGGATCCATGTGGTTTAGGAAAAGAAGAGACATTTAATGACTCTTGTGGTGGTTTGGGAAAAGAACACACATGCAATGAGTCTGGTGGATCCATGTGGTTTAGGAAAGGAACACACATGCAATGACTCTGGTGGTGGTTTAGTAAAAGAACACACATGCAATGACTCTGGTGGACCAATGTGGTTTAGGGAAGGAACAAACATGCAATGAATCTAGTGGTGGTTTAGGAAAGGAACACACATGCAATGACTCTGGTGGTGGTTTAGGAAAGGAACACACATGCAATGACTCTAGTGGTGGTTTAGGAATAGAACACACATGCAAAGAATCTAGTGGATTAATGTGGTTTAGGAAAGGAACACACATGCAATGACTCTAGTGGTGGTTTAGGAAAAGAAGACACATGTGATGACTCTTGTGTTGGTTTGGGAAAAGAACACACATGCAATGACTCTAGTGGTGGTCTAGGGAAAGAACACACATGCAATGACTCTGGTGGTGGTTTAGGAAAATAACACACATGCAATGAATATTGTGGTGGTTTGGGAAAAGAACACATATGGAATGACTCTAGTGGTGGTTTAGGAAAAGAACACACATGAAATGACTCTAGTGGATCAATGTGGTTTAGGAAAGGAACACACATGCAATGACTCTAGTGGTTGTTTAGGAAAGGAACACGCATGCAATGATTCTAGTGGTGGTTTAAGAAAAGAACACACATGCAATGAATCTTGTGGTGGTTTGGGAAAAGAACACATATGGAATGACTCTAGTGGTGGTTTAGGAAACGAACACATATGGAATGACTCTAGTGGATCAATGTGGTTTAGGAAAGGAACACAGATGCAATGGCTCTAGTGGTTGTTTAGGAAAGGAACACACATGCAATGATTCTAGTGGTGGTTTAGGAAAAGAACACACATGCAATGACTCTTGTGGTGGTTTGAGAAAAGAACACACATGCAATGACTCTAGTGGTGGTGTAGGGAAAGAACACACATGCAATGACTCTTGTGGTGGTTTAGGAAAAGAACACACATGCAATGAATATAGTCGTGGTGTTGGAAAAGAACACACATGGAATGACTCTGGTGGAGGTTTAGGAAAAGAACACACATGGCATGCCTCTTGTGGTGGTTTGGGAAAAGAACACATATGGAATGACTCTGGTGGTGGTTTAGGAAAGAACACACATGAAATGACTCTAGTGGATCAATGTGGTTTAGGAAAAGAACACACATGCAATGGCTCTAGTGGTTGTTTAGGAAAGGAACACACATGCAATGACTCTGGTGGTGGTTTAGGAAAAGAACACACATGCAATGAATATTGTGGTGGTTTGGGAAAAGAACACATATGGAATGACTCTAGTGGTGGTTTAGGAAAAGAACACACATGAAATGACTCTAGTGGATCAATGTGGTTTAGGAAAGGAACACACATGCAATGACTCTAGTGGTTGTTTAGGAAATGAACACACATGCAATGATTTTAGTGGTGGTTTAGGAAAATAACACACATGCAATGAATCTTGTGGTGGTTTGGGAAAAGAACACATATGGAATGACTCTAGTGGTGGTTTAGGAAAAGAACACACATGAAATGACTCTGGTGGATCCATGTGGTTTAGGAAAGGAACACACATGCAATGATTCTGGTGGATCCATGTGGTTTAGGAAAGGAACACACATGCAATGACTTTTGTGGTGGTTTAGGAAAATAACACACATGGAATCACTCTTGTGGTGGTTTAGGAAAAGAACCCACATGCAATGACTCTGGTAAATCACTGTGGTTTAGGAAAGGATCAGACATGCAATGACTCCGGTGGTTGTTTAGTAAAGGAACACACATGCAATGACTCTGGTGGATCCATGTGGTTTAGGAAAAGAAGAGACATTTAATGACTCTAGTGGTGGTTTGGGAAAAGAACACACATGCAATGAGTCTGGTGGATCCATGTGGTTTAGGAAAGGAACACACATGCAATGACTCTGGTGGTGGTTTAGTAAAAGAACACACATGCAATGACTCTGGTGGACCAATGTGGTTTAGGGAAGGAACAAACATGCAATGACTCTAGTGGTGGTTTAGGAAAGGAACACATGCAATGACTCTAGTGGTGGTTTAGGAAAGGAACACACATGCAATGACTCTAGTGGTGGTTTAGGAATAGAACACACATGCAAAGAATCTAGTGGATTAATGTGGTTTAGGAAAGGAACACACATGCAATGACTCTAGTGGTGGTTTAGGAAAAGAAGACACATGTGATGACTCTTGTGTTGGTTTGGGAAAAGAACACACATGCAATGACTCTAGTGGTGGTCTAGGGAAAGAACACACATGCAATGACTCTGGTGGTGGTTTAGGAAAATAACACACATGCAATGAATATTGTGTTGGTTTGGGAAAAGAACACATATGGAATGACTCAGTGGTGGTTTAGGAAAAGAACACACATGAAATGACTCTAGTGGATCAATGTGGTTTAGGAAAGGAACACACATGCAATGACTCTAGTAGTTGTTTAGGAAATGAACACACATGCAATGATTCTAGTGGTGGTTTAGGAAAAGAACACACATGCAATGAATCTTGTGGTGGTTTGGGAAAAGAACACATATGGAATGACTCTAGTGGTGGTTTAGGAAAAGAACACACATGAAATGACTCTAGTGGATCAATGTGGTTTAGGAAAGGAACACACATGCAATGGCTCTAGTGGTTGTTTAGGAAAGGAACACACATGCAATGATTCTAGTGGTGGTTTAGGAAAAGAACACACATGCAATGACTCTTGTGGTGGTTTGAGAAAAGAACACACATGCAATGACTCTAGTGGTGGTATAGGGAAAGAACACACATGCAATGACTCTGGTGGTGGTTTAGGAAAAGAACACACATGCAATGAATATTGTGGTGGTTTGGGAAAAGAACACATATGGAATGACTCTAGTGGTGGTTTAGGAAAAGAACACACATGAAATGACTCTAGTGGATCAATGTGGTTTAGGAAAGGAACACACATGCAATGACTCTAGTGGTTGTTTAGGAAAGGAACACGCATGCAATGACTCTAGTGGTGGTTTAAGAAAAGAACACACATGCAATGAATCTTGTGGTGGTTTGGGAAAAGAACACATATGGAATGACTCTAGTGGTGGTTTAGGAAAAGAACACACATGCAAAGAATCTAGTGGATTAATGTGGTTTAGGAAAGGAACACACATGCAATGACTCTAGTGGTGGTTTAGGAAAAGAAGACACATGTGATGACTCTTGTGTTGGTTTGGGAAAAGAACACACATGCAATGACTCTAGTGGTGGTCTAGGGAAAGAACACACATGCAATGACTCTGGTGGTGGTTTAGGAAAATAACACACATGCAATGAATATTGTGTTGGTTTGGGAAAAGAACACATATGGAATGACTCAGTGGTGGTTTAGGAAAAGAACACACATGAAATGACTCTAGTGGATCAATGTGGTTTAGGAAAGGAACACACATGCAATGACTCTAGTAGTTGTTTAGGAAATGAACACACATGAAATGATTCTAGTGGTGGTTTAGGAAAAGAACACACATGCAATGAATCTTGTGGTGGTTTGGGAAAAGAACACATATGGAATGACTCTAGTGGTGGTTTAGGAAACGAACACACATGAAATGACTCTAGTGGATCAATGTGGTTTAGGAAAGGAACACACATGCAATGGCTCTAGTGGTTGTTTAGGAAAGGAACACACATGCAATGATTCTAGTGGTGGTTTAGGAAAAGAACACACATGCAATGACTCTTGTGGTGGTTTGAGAAAAGAACACACATGCAATGACTCTAGTGGTGGTATAGGGAAAGAACACACATGCAATGACTCTGGTGGTGGTTTAGGAAAAGAACACACATGATGAATATTGTGGTGGTTTGGGAAAATAACACATATGGAATGACTCTAGTGGTGGTTTAGGAAAAGAACACACTTGAAATGACTCTAGTGGATCAATGTGTTTTAGGAAAGGAACACACGTGCAATGACTCTAGTGGTTGTTTAGGAAAGGAACACACATGCAATGATTCTAGTGGTGGTTTAGGAAAATAAAACAGATGCAATGAATCTTGTGGTGGTTTGGGAAAAGAACACATATGGAATGACTCTAGTGGTGGTTTAGGAAAAGAACACACATGAAATGACTCTAGTGGATCCATGTGGTTTAGGAAAGAACACACATGCAATGACTCTGGTGGATCCATGTGGTTTAGGAAAGGAACACACATGCAATGACTTTTGTGGTGGTTTAGGAAAATAACACATGGAATCACTCTTGTGGTGGTCTAGGAAAGAACCCACATGCAATGACTCTGGTAAATCACTGTGGTTTAGGAAAGGATCAGACATGCAATGACTCCGGTGGTGGTTTAGTAAAGGAACACACATGCAATGACTCTGGTGGATCCATGTGGTTTAGGAAAAGAAGAGACATTTAATGACTCTAGTGGTGGTTTGGGAAAAGAACACACATGCAATGAGTCTGGTGGATCCATGTGGTTTAGGAAAGGAACACACATGCAATGACTCTGGTGGTGGTTTAGTAAAAGAACACACATGCAATGACTCTGGTGGACCAATGTGGTTTAGGAAGAACAAACATGCAATGAATCTAGTGGTGGTTTAGGAAAGAACACATGCAATGACTCTGGTGGTGGTTTAGGAAAGGAACACACATGCAATGACTCTAGTGGTGGTTTAGGAATAGAACACACATGCAAAGAATCTAGTGGATTAATGTGGTTTAGGAAAGGAACACACATGCAATGACTCTAGTGGTGGTTTAGGAAAAGAAGACACATGTGATGACTCTTGTGTTGGTTTGGGAAAAGAACACACATGCAATGACTCTAGTGGTGGTCTAGGGAAAGAACACACATGCAATGACTCTGGTGGTGGTTTAGGAAAATAACACACATGCAATGAATATTGTGGTGGTTTGGGAAAAGAACACATATGGAATGACTCTAGTGGTGGTTTAGGAAAAGAACACACATGAAATGACTCTAGTGGATCAATGTGGTTTAGGAAAGGAACACACATGCAATGACTCTAGTGGTTGTTTAGGAAAGGAACACGCATGCAATGATTCTAGTGGTGGTTTAAGAAAAGAACACACATGCAATGAATCTTGTGGTGGTTTGGGAAAAGAACACATATGGAATGACTCTAGTGGTGGTTTAGGAAACGAACACATATGGAATGACTCTAGTGGATCAATGTGGTTTAGGAAAGGAACACAGATGCAATGGCTCTAGTGGTTGTTTAGGAAAGGAACACACATGCAATGATTCTAGTGGTGGTTTAGGAAAAGAACACACATGCAATGACTCTTGTGGTGGTTTGAGAAAAGAACACACATGCAATGACTCTAGTGGTGGTTTAGGAAAAGAACACACATGCAATGAATATTGTGGTGGTTTGGGAAAAGAACACATATGGAATGACTCTAGTGGTGGTTTAGGAAAAGAACACACTTGAAATGACTCTAGTGGATCAATGTGTTTTAGGAAAGGAACACACGTGCAATGACTCTAGTGGTTGTTTAGGAAAGGAACACACATGCAATGATTCTAGTGGTGGTTTAGGAAAATAAAACAGATGCAATGAATCTTGTGGTGGTTCGGGAAAAGAACACATATGGAATGACTCTAGTGGTGGTTTAGGAAAAGAACACACATGAAATGACTCTAGTGGATCCATGTGGTTTAGGAAAGGAACACACATGCAATGACTCTGGTGGATCCATGTGGTTTAGGAAAGGAACACACATGCAATGACTTTTGTGGTGGTTTAGGAAAATAACACACATGGAATCACTCTTGTGGTGGTCTAGGAAAAGAACCCACATGCAATGACTCTGGTAAATCACTGTGGTTTAGGAAAGGATCAGACATGCAATGACTCCGGTGGTGGTTTAGTAAAGGAACACACATGCAATGACTCTGGTGGATCCATGTGGTTTAGGAAAAGAAGAGACATTTAATGACTCTAGTGGTGGTTTGGGAAAAGAACACACATGCAATGAGTCTGGTGGATCCATGTGGTTTAGGAAAGGAACACACATGCAATGACTCTGGTGGTGGTTTAGTAAAAGAACACACATGCAATGACTCTGGTGGACCAATGTGGTTTAGGGAAGGAACAAACATGCAATGAATCTAGTGGTGGTTTAGGAAAAGGAACACATGCAATGACTCTGGTGGTTTAGGAAAGGAACACACATGCAATGACTCTAGTGGTGGTTTAGGAATAGAACACACATGCAAAGAATCTAGTGGATTAATGTGGTTTAGGAAAGGAACACACATGCAATGACTCTAGTGGTGGTTTAGGAAAAGAAGACACTTGTGATGACTCTTGTGTTGGTTTGGGAAAAGAACACACATGCAATGACTCTAGTGGTGGTCTAGGGAAAGAACACACATGCAATGACTCTGGTGGTGGTTTAGGAAAATAACACACATGCAATGAATATTGTGGTGGTTTGGGAAAAGAACACATATGGAATGACTCTAGTGGTGGTTTAGGAAAAGAACACACATGAAATAACTCTAGTGGATCAATGTGGTTTAGGAAAGGAACACACATGCAATGACTCTAGTGGTTGTTTAGGAAAGGAACACGCATGCAATGATTCTAGTGGTGGTTTAAGAAAAGAACACACATGCAATGAATCTTGTGGTGGCTTTGGAAAAGAACACATATGGAATGACTCTAGTGGTGGTTTAGGAAACGAACACATATGGAATGACTCTAGTGGATCAATGTGGTTTAGGAAAGGAACACAGATGCAATGGCTCTAGTGGTTGTTTAGGAAAGGAACACACATGCAATGATTCTAGTGGTGGTTTAGGAAAAGAACACACATGCAATGACTCTTGTGGTGGTTTGAGAAAAGAACACACATGCAATGACTCTAGTGGTGGTGTAGGGAAAGAACACACATGCAATGACTCTTGTGGTGGTTTAGGAAAAGAACACACATGCAATGAATATTGTGGTGGTTTGGGAAAAGAACACACATGGAATGACTCTGGTGGTCGTTTAGGAAAAGAACACACATGAAATGAATCTTGTGGTGGTTTGGGAAAAGAACACATATGGAATGACTCTGGTGGTGGTTTAGGAAAGACACACATGAAATGACTCTAGTGGATCAATGTGGTTTAGGAAAAGAACACACATGCAATGGCTCTAGTGGTTGTTTAGGAAAGGAACACACATGCAATGACTCTGGTGGTGGTTTAGGAAAAGAACACACATGCAATGAATATTGTGGTGGTTTGGGAAAAGAACACATATGGAATGACTCTAGTGGTGGTTTAGGAAAAGAACACACATGAAATGACTCTAGTGGATCAATGTGGTTTAGGAAAGGAACACACATGCAATGACTCTAGTGGTTGTTTAGGAAATGAACACACATGCAATGATTTTAGTGGTGGTTTAGGAAAATAACACACATGCAATGAATCTTGTGGTGGTTTGGGAAAAGAACACATATGGAATGACTCTAGTGGTGGTTTAGGAAAAGAACACACATGAAATGACTCTGGTGGATCCATGTGGTTTAGGAAAGGAACACACATGCAATGACTCTGGTGGATCCATGTGGTTTAGGAAAGGAACACACATGCAATGACTTTTGTGGTGGTTTAGGAAAATAACACACATGGAATCACTCTTGTGGTGGTTTAGGAAAAGAACCCACATGCAATGACTCTGGTAAATCACTGTGGTTTAGGAAAGGATCAGACATGCAATGACTCAAATTGGTTGTTTAGTAAAGGAACACACATGCAATGACTCTGGTGGATCCATGTGGTTTAGGAAAAGAAGAGACATTTAATGACTCTAGTGGTGGTTTGGGAAAAGAACACACATGCAATGAGTCTGGTGGATCCATGTGGTTTAGGAAAGGAACACACATGCAATGACTCTGGTGGTGGTTTAGTAAAAGAACACACATGCAATGACTCTGGTGGACCAATGTGGTTTAGGGAAGGAACAAACATGCAATGACTCTAGTGGTGGTTTAGGAAAGGAACACACATGCAATGACTCTAGTGGTGGTTTAGGAAAAGAAGACACATGTGATGACTCTTGTGTTGGTTTGGGAAAAGAACACACATGCAATGACTCTAGTGGTGGTCTAGGGAAAGAACACACATGCAATGACTCTGGTGGTGGTTTAGGAAAATAACACACATGCAATGAATATTGTGGTGGTTTGGGAAAAGAACACATATGGAATGACTCTAGTGGTGGTTTAGAAAAAGAACACACATGAAATGACTCTAGTGGATCAATGTGGTTTAGGAAAGGAACACACATGCAATGACTCTAGTGGTTGTTTAGGAAAGGAACACGCATGCAATGATTCTAGTGGTGGTTTAAGAAAAGAACACACATGCAATGAATCTTGTGGTGGTTTGGGAAAAGAACACATATGGAATGACTCTAGTGGTGGTTTAGGAAACGAACACATATGGAATGACTCTAGTGGATCAATGTGGTTTAGGAAAGAACACATGCAATGGCTCTAGTGGTTGTTTAGGAAAGGAACACATGTTATGATTCTAGTGGTGGTTTAGGAAAAGAACACACATGCAATGACTCTTGTGGTGGTTTGAGAAAAGAACACACATGCAATGACTCTAGTGGTGGTGTAGGGAAAGAACACACATGCAATGACTCTTGTGGTGGTTTAGGAAAAGAACACACATGCAATGAATATTGTGGTGGTTTGGGAAAAGAACACACATGGAATGACTCTGGTGGTCGTTTAGGAAAAGAACACACATGAAATGAATCTTGTGGTGGTTTGGGAAAAGAACACATATGGAATGACTCTGGTGGTGGTTTAGGAAACGAACACACATGAAATGACTCTAGTGGATCAATGTGGTTTAGGAAAAGAACACACATGCAATGGCTCTAGTGGTTGTTTAGGAAAGGAACACACATGCAATGACTCTAGTGGTGGTTTAGGAAAAGAACACACATGCAATGAATATTGTGGTGGTTTGGGAAAAGAACACATATGGAATGACTCTAGTGGTGGTTTAGGAAAAGAACACACATGAAATGACTCTAGTGGATCAATGTGGTTTAGGAAAGGAACACACATGCAATGACTCTAGTGGTTGTTTAGGAAATGAACACACATGCAATGATTTTAGTGGTGGTTTAGGAAAATAACACACATGCAATGAATCTTGTGGTGGTTTGGGAAAAGAACACATGCAATGACTCTAGTGGTGGTTTAGGAAAAGAACACACATGAAATGACTCTGGTGGATCCATGTGGTTTAGGAAAGGAACACACATGCAATGACTCTGGTGGATCCATGTGGTTTAGGAAAGGAACACACATGCAATGACTTTTGTGGTGGTTTAGGAAAATAACACACATGGAATCACTCTTGTGGTGGTTTAGGAAAAGAACCCACATGCAATGACTCTGGTAAATCACTGTGGTTTAGGAAAGGATCAGACATGCAATGACTCCGGTGGTTGTTTAGTAAAGGAACACACATGCAATGACTCTGGTGGATCCATGTGGTTTAGGAAAAGAAGAGACATTTAATGACTCTAGTGGTGGTTTGGGAAAAGAACACACATGCAATGAGTCTGGTGGATCCATGTGGTTTAGGAAAGGAACACACATGCAATGACTCTGGTGGTGGTTTAGTAAAAGAACACACATGCAATGACTCTGGTGGACCAATGTGGTTTAGGGAAGGAACAAACATGCAATGACTCTAGTGGTGGTTAAGCAAAGTAACACATGCAATGACTCTAGTGGTGGTTTAGGAAAGGAACACACATGCAATGACTCTAGTGGTGGTTTCGGAATAGAACACACATGCAAAGAATCTAGTGGATTAATGTGGTTTAGGAAAGGAACACACATGCAATGACTCTAGTGGTGGTTTAGGAAAAGAAGACACATGTGATGACTCTTGTGTTGGTTTGGGAAAAGAACACACATGCAATGACTCTAGTGGTGGTCTAGGGAAAGAACACACATGCAATGACTCTGGTGGTGGTTTAGGAAAATAACACACATGCAATGAATATTGTGTTGGTTTGGGAAAAGAACACATATGGAATGACTCAGTGGTGGTTTAGGAAAAGAACACACATGAAATGACTCTAGTGGATCAATGTGGTTTAGGAAAGGAACACACATGCAATGACTCTAGTAGTTGTTTAGGAAATGAACACACATGCAATGATTCTAGTGGTGGTTTAGGAAAAGAACACACATGCAATGAATCTTGTGGTGGTTTGGGAAAAGAACACATATGGAATGACTCTAGTGGTGGTTTAGGAAACGAACACACATGAAATGACTCTAGTGGATCAATGTGGTTTAGGAAAGGAACACACATGCAATGGCTCTAGTGGTTGTTTAGGAAAGGAACACACATGCAATGATTCTAGTGGTGGTTTAGGAAAAGAACACACATGCAATGACTCTTGTGGTGGTTTGAGAAAAGAACACACATGCAATGACTCTAGTGGTGGTATAGGGAAAGAACACACATGAAATGACTCTGGTGGTGGTTTAGGAAAAGAACACACATGCAATGAATATTGTGGTGGTTTGGGAAAAGAACACATATGGAATGACTCTAGTGGTGGTTTAGGAAAAGAACACATGAAATGACTCTAGTGGATCAATGTGGTTTAGGAAAGGAACACACATGCAATGACTCTAGTGGTTGTTTAGGAAAGGAACACGCATGCAATGATTCTAGTGGTGGTTTAAGAAAAGAACACACATGCAATGAATCTTGTGGTGGTTTGGGAAAAGAACACATATGGAATGACTCTAGTGGTGGTTTAGGAAACGAACACATATGGAATGACTCTAGTGGATCAATGTGGTTTAGGAAAGGAACACAGATGCAATGGCTCTAGTGGTTGTTTAGGAAAGGAACACACATGCAATGATTCTAGTGGTGGTTTAGGAAAAGAACACACATGCAATGACTCTTGTGGTGGTTTGAGAAAAGAACACACATGCAATGACTCTAGTGGTGGTGTAGGGAAAGAACACACATGCAATGACTCTTGTGGTGGTTTAGGAAAAGAACACACATGCAATGAATATTGTGGTGGTTTGGGAAAAGAACACACATGGAATGACTCTGGTGGTCGTTTAGGAAAAGAACACACATGAAATGAATCTTGTGGTGGTTTGGGAAAAGAACACATATGGAATGACTCTGGTGGTGGTTTAGGAAACGAACACACATGAAATGACTCTAGTGGATCAATGTGGTTTAGGAAAAGAACACACATGCAATGGCTCTAGTGGTTGTTTAGGAAAGGAACACACATGCAATGACTCTGGTGGTGGTTTAGGAAAAGAACACACATGCAATGAATATTGTGGTGGTTTGGGAAAAGAACACATATGGAATGACTCTAGTGGTGGTTTAGGAAAAGAACACACATGAAATGACTCTAGTGGATCAATGTGGTTTAGGAAAGGAACACACATGCAATGACTCTAGTGGTTGTTTAGGAAATGAACACACATGCAATGATTTTAGTGGTGGTTTAGGAAAATAACACACATGCAATGAATCTTGTGGTGGTTTGGGAAAAGAACACATATGGAATGACTCTAGTGGTGGTTTAGGAAAAGAACACACATGAAATGACTCTGGTGGATCCATGTGGTTTAGGAAAGGAACACACATGCAATGACTCTGGTGGATCCATGTGGTTTAGGAAAGGAACACACATGCAATGACTTTTGTGGTGGTTTAGGAAAATAACACACATGGAATCACTCTTGTGGTGGTTTAGGAAAAGAACCCACATGCAATGACTCTGGTAAATCACTGTGGTTTAGGAAAGGATCAGACATGCAATGACTCCGGTGGTTGTTTAGTAAAGGAACACACATGCAATGACTCTGGTGGATCCATGTGGTTTAGGAAAAGAAGAGACATTTAATGACTCTAGTGGTGGTTTGGGAAAAGAACACACATGCAATGAGTCTGGTGGATCCATGTGGTTTAGGAAAGGAACACACATGCAATGACTCTGGTGGTGGTTTAGTAAAAGAACACACATGCAATGACTCTGGTGGACCAATGTGGTTTAGGGAAGGAACAAACATGCAATGACTCTAGTGGTGGTTTAGGAAAGGAACACACATGCAATGACTCTAGTGGTGGTTTAGGAAAGGAACACACATGCAATGACTCTAGTGGTGGTTTAGGAATAGAACACACATGCAAAGAATCTAGTGGATTAATGTGGTTTAGGAAAGGAACACACATGCAATGACTCTAGTGGTGGTTTAGGAAAAGAAGACACATGTGATGACTCTTGTGTTGGTTTGGGAAAAGAACACACATGCAATGACTCTAGTGGTGGTCTAGGGAAAGAACACACATGCAATGACTCTGGTGGTGGTTTAGGAAAATAACACACATGCAATGAATATTGTGTTGGTTTGGGAAAAGAACACATATGGAATGACTCAGTGGTGGTTTAGGAAAAGAACACACATGAAATGACTCTAGTGGATCAATGTGGTTTAGGAAAGGAACACACATGCAATGACTCTAGTAGTTGTTTAGGAAATGAACACACATGCAATGATTCTAGTGGTGGTTTAGGAAAAGAACACACATGCAATGAATCTTGTGGTGGTTTGGGAAAAGAACACATATGGAATGACTCTAGTGGTGGTTTAGGAAACGAACACACATGAAATGACTCTAGTGGATCAATGTGGTTTAGGAAAGGAACACACATGCAATGGCTCTAGTGGTTGTTTATGAAAGGAACACACATGCAATGATTCTAGTGGTGGTTTAGGAAAAGAACACACATGCAATGACTCTTGTGGTGGTTTGAGAAAAGAACACACATGCAATGACTCTAGTGGTGGTATAGGGAAAGAACACACATGAAATGACTCTGGTGGTTTAGGAAAAGAACACACATGCAATGAATATTGTGGTGGTTTGGGAAAAGAACACATATGGAATGACTCTAGTGGTGGTTTAGGAAAAGAACACACATGAAATGACTCTAGTGGATCAATGTGGTTTAGGAAAGGAACACACATGCAATGACTCTAGTGGTTGTTTAGGAAAGGAACACGCATGCAATGATTCTAGTGGTGGTTTAAGAAAAGAACACACATGCAATGAATCTTGTGGTGGTTTGGGAAAAGAACACATATGGAATGACTCTAGTGGTGGTTTAGGAAACGAACACATATGGAATGACTCTAGTGGATCAATGTGGTTTAGGAAAGGAACACAGATGCAATGGCTCTAGTGGTTGTTTAGGAAAGGAACACACATGCAATGATTCTAGTGGTGGTTTAGGAAAAGAACACATGCAATGACTATAGTGGTGGTTTGAGAAAAGAACACACATGCAATGACTCTAGTGGTGGTGTAGGGAAAGAACACACATGCAATGACTCTTGTGGTGGTTTAGGAAAAGAACACACATGCAATGAATATTGTGGTGGTTTGGGAAAAGAACACACATGGAATGACTCTGGTGGTCGTTTAGGAAAAGAACACACATGAAATGAATCTTGTGGTGGTTTGGGAAAAGAACACATATGGAATGACTCTGGTGGTGGTTTAGGAAACGAACACACATGAAATGACTCTAGTGGATCAATGTGGTTTAGGAAAGGAACACACATGCAATGGCTCTAGTGGTTGTTTAGGAAAGGAACACACATGCAATGACTCTGGTGGTGGTTTAGGAAAAGAACACACATGCAATGAATATTGTGGTGGTTTGGGAAAAGAACACATATGGAATGACTCTAGTGGTGGTTTAGGAAAAGAACACACATGAAATGACTCTAGTGGATCAATGTGGTTTAGGAAAGGAACACACATGCAATGACTCTAGTGGTTGTTTAGGAAAGGAACACACATGCAATGATTTTAGTGGTGGTTTAGGAAAATAACACACATGCAATGAATCTTGTGGTGGTTTGGGAAAAGAACACATATGGAATGACTCTAGTGGTGGTTTAGGAAAAGAACACACATGAAATGACTCTGGTGGATCCATGTGGTTTAGGAAAGGAACACACATGCAATGACTCTGGTGGATCCATGTGGTTTAGGAAAGGAACACACATGCAATGACTTTTGTGGTGGTTTAGGAAAATAACACACATGGAATCACTCTTGTGGTGGTTTAGGAAAAGAACCCACATGCAATGACTCTGGTAAATCACTGTGGTTTAGGAAAGGATCAGACATGCAATGACTCCGGTGGTTGTTTAGTAAAGGAACACACATGCAATGACTCTGGTGGATCCATGTGGTTTAGGAAAAGAAGAGACATTTAATGACTCTAGTGGTGGTTTGGGAAAAGAACACACATGCAATGAGTCTGGTGGATCCATGTGGTTTAGGAAAGGAACACACATGCAATGACTCTGGTGGTGGTTTAGTAAAAGAACACACATGCAATGACTCTGGTGGACCAATGTGGTTTAGGGAAGGAACAAACATGCAATGACTCTAGTGGTGGTTTAGGAAAGGAACACACATGCAATGACTCTAGTGGTGGTTTAGGAAAGGAACACACATGCAATGACTCTAGTGGTGGTTTAGGAATAGAACACACATGCAAAGAATATTGTGGTGGTTTTAGAAAAGAACACATATGGAATGACTCTAGTGGTGGTTTAGGAAAAGAACACACATGAAATGACTCTAGTGGATCAATGTGGTTTAGGAAAGGAACACACATGCAATGACTCTAGTGGTTGTTTAGGAAAGGAACACGCATGCAATGATTCTAGTGGTGGTTTAAGAAAAGAACACACATGCAATGAATCTTGTGGTGGTTTGGGAAAAGAACACATATGGAATGACTCTAGTGGTGGTTTAGGAAACGAACACATATGGAATGACTCTAGTGGATCAATGTGGTTTAGGAAAGGAACACAGATGCAATGGCTCTAGTGGTTGTTTAGGAAAGGAACACACATGCAATGATTCTAGTGGTGGTTTAGGAAAAGAACACACATGCAATGACTCTTGTGGTGGTTTGAGAAAAGAACACACATGCAATGACTCTAGTGGTGGTATAGGGAAAGAACACACATGCAATGACTCTGGTGGTGGTTTAGGAAAAGAACACACATGCAATGAATATTGTGGTGGTTTGGGAAAAGAACACATATGGAATGACTCTAGTGGTGGTTTAGGAAAAGAACACACATGAAATGACTCTAGTGGATCAATGTGGTTTAGGAAAGGAACACACATGCAATGACTCTAGTGGTTGTTTAGGAAAGGAACACGCATGCAATGATTCTAGTGGTGGTTTAGGAAAAGAACACACATGCAATGAATCTTGTGGTGGTTTGGGAAAAGAGCACATATGGAATGACTCTAGTGGTGGTTTAGGAAACGAACACACATGAAATGACTCTAGTGGATCAATGTGGTTTAGGAAAGGAACACACATGCAATGGCTCTAGTGGTTGTTTAGGAAAGGAACACACATGCAATGATTCTAGTGGTGGTTTAGGAAAAGAACACACATGCAATGACTCTTGTGGTGGTTTGAGAAAAGAACACACATGCAATGACTCTAGTGGTGGTATAGGGAAAGAACACACATGCAATGACTCTGGTTGTGGTTTAGGAAAAGAACACACATGCAATGAATATTGTGGTGGTTTGGGAAAAGAACACATATGGAATGACTCTAGTGGTGGTTTAGGAAAAGAACACACTTGAAATGACTCTAGTGGATCAATGTGTTTTAGGAAAGGAACACACATGCAATGACTCTTGTGGTTGTTTAGGAAAGGAACACACATGCAATGATTCTAGTGGTGGTTTAGGAAAATAAAACACATGCAATGAATCTTGTGGTGGTTTGGGAAAAGAACACATATGGAATGACTCTAGTGGTGGTTTAGGAAAAGAACACACATGAAATGACTCTAGTGGATCCATGTGGTTTAGGAAAGGAACACACATGCAATGACTCTGGTGGATCCATGTGGTTTAGGAAAGGAACACACATGCAATGACTTTTGTGGTGGTTTAGGAAAATAACACACATGGAATCACTCTTGTGGTGGTTTAGGAAAAGAACCCACATGAAATGACTCTGGTAAATCACTGTGGTTTAGGAAAGGATCAGACATGCAATGACTCAGTGGTGGTTTAGTAAAGAACACACATGCAATGACTCGTGGATCCATGTGGTTTAGGAAAAGAAGAGACATTTAATGACTCTAGTGGTGGTTTGGGAAAAGAACACACATGCAATGAGTCTGTGGATCCATGTGGTTTAGGAAAAGGAACACACATGCAATGACTCTGGTGGTGGTTTAGTAAAAGAACACACATGCAATGACTGGTGGACCAATGTGGTTTAGGGAAGGAACAAACATGCAATGACTCTAGTGGTGGTTTAGGAAAGGACAACACATGCAATGACTCTGGTGGTGGTTTAGGAAAGGAACACACATGCAATGACTCTAGTGGTGGTTTAGGAATAGAACACACATGCAAAAGAATCTAGTGGATTAATGTGGTTTAGGAAAGGAACACACATGCAATGACTCTAGTGGTGGTTTAGGAAAGAAGACACATGTGATGACTCTTGTGTTGGTTTGGGAAAAGAACACACATGCAATGACTCTAGTGGTGGTCTAGGAAAGAACACACATGCAATGACTCTGGTGGTGGTTTAGGAAAATAACACACATGCAATGAATATTGTGTTGGTTTGGGAAAAGAACACATATGGAATGACTCAGTGGTGGTTTAGGAAAAGAACACACATGAAATGACTCTAGTGGATCAATGTGGTTTAGGAAAGGAACACATGCAATGACTCTAGTAGTTGTTTAGGAAATGAACACACATGCAATGATTCTAGTGGTGGTTTAGGAAAAGAACACACATGCAATGAATCTTGTGGTGGTTTGGGAAAAGAACACATATGGAATGACTCTAGTGGTGGTTTAGGAAAAGAACACACATGAAATGACTCTAGTGGATCAATGTGGTTTAGGAAAGGAACACACATGCAATGGCTCTAGTGGTTGTTTAGGAAAGGAACACACATGCAATGATTCTAGTGGTGGTTTAGGAAAAGAACACACATGCAATGACTCTTGTGGTGGTTTGAGAAAAGAACACACATGCAATGACTCTAGTGGTGGTATAGGGAAAGAACACACATGCAATGACTCTGGTGGTGGTTTAGGAAAAGAACACACATGCAATGAATATTGTGGTGGTTTGGGAAAAGAACACATATGGAATGACTCTAGTGGTGGTTTAGGAAAAGAACACACATGAAATGACTCTAGTGGATCAATGTGGTTTAGGAAAGGAACACACATGCAATGACTCTAGTGGTTGTTTAGGAAAGGAACACGCATGCAATGATTCTACTGGTGGTTTAAGAAAAGAACACACATGCAATGAATCTTGTGGTGGTTTGGGAAAAGAACACATATGGAATGACTCTAGTGGTGGTTTAGGAAATGAACACATATGGAATGACTCTAGTGGATCAATGTGGTTTAGGAAAGGAACACAGATGCAATGGCTCTAGTGGATCCATGTGGTTTAGGAAAGGAACACACATGCAATGACTTTTGTGGTGGTTTAGGAAAATAACACACATGGAATCACTCTTGTGGTGGTTTAGGAAAAGAACCCACATGAAATGACTCTGGTAAATCACTGTGGTTTAGGAAAGGATCAGACATGCAATGACTCCGGTGGTGGTTTAGTAAAGGAACACACATGCAATGACTCTGGTGGATCCATGTGGTTTAGGAAAAGAAGAGACATTTAATGATTCTAGTGGTGGTTTGGGAAAAGAACACACATGCAATGAGTCTGGTGGATCCATGTGGTTTAGGAAAGGAACACACATGCAATGACTCTGGTGGTGGTTTAGTAAAAGAACACACATGCAATGACTCTGGTGGACCAATGTGGTTTAGGGAAGGAACAAACATGCAATGACTCTAGTGGTGGTTTAGGAAAGGAACACACATGCAATGACTCTGGTGGTGGTTTAGGAAAGGAACACACATGCAATGACTCTAGTGGTGGTTTAGGAATAGAACACACATGCAAAGAATCTAGTGGATTAATGTGGTTTAGGAAAGGAACACACATGCAATGACTCTAGTGGTGGTTTAGGAAAAGAAGACACATGTGATGACTCTTGTGTTGGTTTGGGAAAAGAACACACATGCAATGACTCTAGTGGTGGTCTAGGGAAAGAACACACATGCAATGACTCTGGTGGTGGTTTAGGAAAATAACACACATGCAATGAATATTGTGGTGGTTTGGGAAAAGAACACATATGGAATGACTCTAGTGGTGGTTTAGGAAAAGAACACACATGAAATGACTCTAGTGGATCAATGTGGTTTAGGAAAGGAACACACATGCAATGACTCTAGTGGTTGTTTAGGAAAGGAACACACATGCAATGATTCTAGTGGTGGTTTAAGAAAAGAACACACATGCAATGAATCTTGTGGTGGCTTGGGAAAAGAACACATATGGAATGACTCTAGTGGTGGTTCAGGAAACGAACACATATGGAATGACTCTAGTGGATCAATGTGGTTTAGGAAAGGAACACAGATGCAATGGCTCTAGTGGTTGTTTAGGAAAGGAACACACATGCAATGATTCTAGTGGTGGTTTAGGAAAAGAACACACATGCAATGACTCTTGTGGTGGTTTGAGAAAAGAACACACATGCAATGACTCTTGTGGTGGTGTAGGGAAAGAACACACATGCAATGACTCTTGTGGTGGTTTAGGAAAAGAACACACATGCAATTAATATTGTGGTGGTTTGGGAAAAGAACACACATGGAATGACTCTGGTGGTTTATGAAAAGAACACACATGAAATGAATCTTGTGGTGGTTTGGGAAAAGAACACATATGGAATGACTCTGGTGGTGGTTTAGGAAACGAACACACATGAAATGACTCTAGTGGATCAATGTGGTTTAGGGAAGGAACACACATGCAATGGCTCTAGTGTTTGTTTAGGAAAGGAACACACATGCAATGACTCTTGTGGTGGTTTAGGAAAAGAACACACATGCAATGAATATTGTGGTGGTTTGGGAAAAGAACACATATGGAATGACTCTAGTGGTGGTTTAGGAAAAGAACACACATGAAATGACTCTAGTGGATCAATGTGGTTTAGGAAAGGAACACACATGCAATGACTCTAGTGGTTGTTTAGGAAAGGAACACACATGCAATGATTTTAGTGGTGGTTTAGGAAAATAACACACATGCAATGAATCTTGTGGTGGTTTGGGAAAAGAACACATATGGAATGACTCTAGTGGTGGTTTAGGAAAAGAACACACATGAAATGACTCTGGTGGATCCATGTGGTTTAGGAAAGGAACACACATGCAATGACTCTGGTGGATCCATGTGGTTTAGGAAAGGAACACACATGCAATGACTTTGGTGGTGGTTTAGGAAAATAACACACATGGAATCACTCTTGTGGTGGTTTAGGAAAAGAACCCACATGCAATGACTCTGGTAAATCACTGTGGTTTAGGAAAGGATCACACATGCAATGACTCCGGTGGTGGTTTAGTAAAGGAACACACATGCAATGACTCTGGTGGATCCATGTGGTTTAGGAAAAGAATAGACATTTAATGACTCTAGTGGTGGTTTGGGAAAAGAAAACACATGCAATGAGTCTGTTGGATCCATGTGGTTTAGGAAAGGAACACACATGCAATGACTCTGGTGGTGGTTTAGTAAAAGAACACACATGCAATGACTCTGGTGGACCAATGTGGTTTAGGAAAGGAACAAACATGCAATGACTCTAGTGGTGGTTTAGGAAAGGAACACACATGCAATGACTCTAGTGGTGGTTTAGGAAAGGAACACACATGCAATGACTCTAGTGGTGGTTTAGAAAAGAACAGACATACAATGACTCTATTGGATCAATGTCATTTAGGAAAGTAACACACATGGAATGACTCTAGTGGTGGTTTAAGAAAATAACACACATGCAATGACTCCGGTGGATCCATGTGGTTTATGAAAAGGAGACAGATGCAATGACTCTGGTGGTGGTTTAGGAAAATACCACACATGCAATGACTCTGGTGGTTCAATGTGGTTTAGTAATGGAATATACATGCAATGACTTTAGTGGTGGTTTAGGAAAAGAACACACATGCAATGACTCCGGTGGTGGTTTAGGAAATGAACATACATGCAATGACTCTAGTGGTGGTTTGAGAAAAGAACACACATGCAATGACTCTAGTGGTGGTATAGGGAAAGAACACACATGCAATGACTCTGGTGGTGGTTTAGGAAAAGAACACACATGCAATGAATATTGTGGTGGTTTGGGAAAAGAACACATATGGAATGACTCTAGTGTTGGTTTAGGAAAAGAACACACTTGAAATGACTCTAGTGGATCAATGTGGTTTAGGAAAGGAACACACATGCAATGGCTCTAGTGGTTGTTTAGGAAAGTAACACACATGCAATGACTCTGGTGGTGGTTTAGGAAAAGAACACACATGCAATGAATATTGTGGTGGTTTGGGAAAAGAACACATATGGAATGACTCTAGTGGTGGTTTAGGAAAAGAACACACATGAAATGACTCTAGTGGATCAATGTGGTTTAGGAAAGGAACACACATGCAATGACTCTAGTGGTTGTTTAGGAAAGGAACACACATGCAATGATTTTAGTGGTGGTTTAGGAAAATAACACACATGCAATGAATCTTGTGGTGGTTTGGGAAAAGAACACATATGGAATGACTCTAGTGGTGGTTTAGGAAAAGAACACACATGAAATGACTCTGGTGGATCCATGTGGTTTAGGAAAGGAACACACATGCAATGACTCTGGTGGATCCATGTGGTTTAGGAAAGGAACACACATGCAATGACTTTGGTGGTGGTTTAGGAAAATAACACACATGGAATCACTCTTGTGGTGGTTTAGGAAAAGAACCCACATGCAATGACTCTGGTAAATCACTGTGGTTTAGGAAAGGATCACACATGCAATGACTCCGGTGGTGGTTTAGTAAAGGAACACACATGCAATGACTCTGGTGGATCCATGTGGTTTAGGAAAAGAAGAGACATTTAATGACTCTAGTGGTGGTTTGGGAAAAGAACACACATGCAATGAGTCTGGTGGATCCATGTGGTTTAGGAAAGGAACACACATGCAATGACTCTGTGGTGGTTTAGTAAAAAGAACACACATGCAATGACTCTGGTGGACCAATGTGGTTTAGGGAAGGAACAAACATGCAATGACTCTAGTGGTGGTTTAGGAAAGGAACACACATGCAATGACTCTAGTGGTGGTTTAGGAAAGGAACACAAATGCAATGACTCTAGTGGTGGTTTAGGAATAGAACACACATGCAAAGAATCTAGTGGATTAATGTGGTTTAGGAAAGGAACACACATGCAATGACTCTAGTGGTGGTTTAGGAAAAGAAGACACATGTGATGACTCTTGTGTTGGTTTGGGAAAAGAACACACATGCAATGACTCTAGTGGTGGTCTAGGGAAAGAACACACATGCAATGACTCTGGTGGTGGTTTAGGAAAATAACACACATGCAATGAATATTGTGGTGGTTTGGGAAAAGAACACATATGGAATGACTCTAGTGGTGGTTTAGGAAAAGAACACACATGAAATGACTCTAGTGGATCAATGTGGTTTAGGAAAGGAACACATATGCAATGACTCTAGTGGTTGTTTAGGAAAGGAACACGCATGCAATGATTCAAGTGGTGGTTTAAGAAAAGAACACACATGCAATGAATCTTGTGGTGGTTTGGGAAAAGAACACATATGGAATGACTCTAGTGGTGGTTTAGGAAATGAACACATATGGAATGACTCTAGTGGATCAATGTGGTTGAGGAAAGGAACACAGATGCAATGGCTCTAGTGGTTGTTTAGGAAAGGAACACACATGCAATGATTCTAGTGGTGGTTTAGGAAAAGAACACACATGCAATGACTCTTGTGGTGGTTTGAGAAAAGAACACACATGCAATGACTCTAGTGGTGGTGTAGGTAAAGAACACACATGCAATGACTCTTGTGGTGGTTTAGGAAAAGAACACACATGCAATGAATCTTGTGGTGGTTTGGGAAAAGAACACACATGGAATTACTCTGGTGGTCGTTTAGGAAAAGAACACACATGAAATGACTCTAGTGGATCAATGTGGTTTAGGAAAGGAACACACATGCAATGACTCTAGTATTGGTTTAGGAAAGGAACACACATGCAATGACTCTAGTGGTGGTTTATGAAAGGAACAAACATGCAATGACTCTAGTGTTGGTTTCGGAAAGGAAAACGCATGCAATGACTCTAGTTGATCCATGTGGTTTATGAAAATAACACACATGAAATGACTCTCTTGGATCCATGTGGTTAGGAAAGGAACACACATGCAATGTCTCTAGTGGATCCATGTGGTTTATAAGAAGAACACACTTTCAATGACTCTGGTGGATCCATGTGGTTTAGGAAAGGAACACACATGCAATGACTCTGGTGGATCCTTGTGGTTTAGGAAAGGAACACACATGCAATGACTCTGGTGGATCCATGTGGTTTATGAAAGGAACACACATGCAATGACTTTGGTGGTGGTTTAGGAAAATAACACAGATGGAATGACTCTTGTGGTGGTTTAGGAAATAGTACACATGCAATGACTCTGGTGGATCCATGTGGTTTAGGAAAGGCACACACATGCAATGACTCTGCTGGATCCATGTGGTTTAGTAATAGAACACACCTGCAATGACTCTGGTGGATCCATGTGGTTTAGGAAAGAAACACACATGTAATGACTCTGGTGGATCCATGTGGTTTAGGATAATAAGACACATGCAATGACTCTGGTGGTTGTTTAGGAAAATAACACACATGCAATGACTCTGGTGGATCCATGTGGTTTAGGAAAGGAACACACATGCAATAACTCTGGTGGATCCATGTAGTTTATGAAAGGAACACACATGCAATGACTCTGGTGGTGGTTTAGGAAAAGAACACACATTCAATGACTCTGGTGGTGGTTTAGGAAAATAACACACATGCAATGACTCTGGTGGATCCCTGTGGTTTAGGAAAGGAACACACATGCAATGACTCCGCAAGATACATGTGTTTTAGGAAAAGAACACACTTGCAATGACTCTGGTGGATCCATGTGGTTTAGGAAATGAACACACATGCAATGACTCTGGTGGATCCATGTGGTTTCGGAAAGGAACTCACATGCAATGACTCTGGTGGTGGTTTAGGAAATGAACACACATGCAATGACTCTGGTTGTGGTTTAGGAAAGGAACACACATGCAATGACTCTGGTGGTGCTTTAGGAAAGGAACACACATGCAATAACTCTGGTGGATCCATGTGGTTTAGGAAAAAAAGACACATGCAATGACTCTGGTTGTGGTTTAGGACAAGAACACACATCCAATGACTCTGGTGGATCCATGTGGTTTAGGGAAAAAACACATGCAATAACTCTGGTTGATCGATGTGGTTTAGGAAGTAACACACATGCAATGACTGGTGGTGGTATTAGGAAAATAACACACATGCAATGACTCTGGTGGTGGTTTAGGAAAAGAACACACGTGCAATCACTCTGGTGGATCAATGTGGTTTAGGAAAGGAACAGACATGCAATGACTCTAGTGGTGGTTTAGGAAAACAACACACATGCAATGACTCTGGTGGTGGTTTAGGAAAAGAACACACATGCAATGACTCTGGTGGACCAATGTGGTTTAGGAAAGGAACACACATGCAATGACTCTAGTGGTGGTTTCGGAAAGGAAAACACATGCAATGACTCTAGTGGTGGTTTAGGAAAAGAACACACATGAAATGACTCTAGTGGTGCTTTATGAAAGGAAAACACACATGCAATGACTCTAGTGGTGGTTTCGGAATAGAACACACATGCAAAGAATCTAGTGGACCAATGTGGTTTAGGAAAGGAACAGACATGCAATGACTCTAGTGGTGGTTTAGGAAAAGAAGACACATGCAATGACTCTTGTGGTGGTTTGGGAAAAGAACACACATGCAATTACTCTAGTGGTGGTATAGGGAAAGAACACACATGCAATGACTCTGGTGGTGGTTTAGGAAAAGAACACACATGCAATGAATATTGTGGTGGTTTGGGAAAAGAACACATATGGAATGACTCTAGTGGTGGTTTAGGAAAAGAACACACATGAAATGACTCTAGTGGATCATTGTGGTTTAGGAAAGGAACACACATGCAATGACTCTAGTGGTTGTTTAGGAAAGGAACACACATGCAATGATTCTAGTGGTGGTTTAGGAAAATAACACACATGCAATGAATCTTGTGGTGGTTTGGGAAAAGAACACAGATGGAATGACTCTAGTGGTGGTTTAGGAAAAGAACACACATGAAATGACTCTAGTGGATCGATGTGGTTTAGGAAAGGAACACACATGCAATGACTCTAGTGGTTATTTAGGAAAGGAACACACATGCAATAATTCTAGTGGTGGTTTAGGAAAAGAACACACATGCAATGACTCTTGTGGTGGTTTGGGAAAAGAACACACATGCAATGACTCTAGTGGTGGTCTAGGGAAAGAACACACATGCAGTGACTCTTGTGGTGGTTTAGGAAAAGAACACACATGCAATGAATATTGTGGTGGTTTGGGAAAAGAACACATATGGAATGACTCTAGTGGTGGTTTAGGAAAAGAACACACATGAAATGACTCTAGTGGATCATTGTGGTTTAGGAAAGGAACACACATGCAATGACTCTAGTGGTTGTTTAGGAAAGGAACACACATGCAATGATTCTAGTGGTGGTTTAGGAAAATAACACACATGCAATGAATCTTGTGGTGGTTTGGGAAAAGAACACATATGGAATGACTCTAGTGGTGGTTTAGGAAAAGAACACACATGAAATGACTCTAGTGGATCAATGTGGTTTAGGAAAGGAACACACATGCAATGAATCTAGTGGTTATTTAGGAAAGGAACACACATGCAATAATTCTAGTGGTGGTTTAGGAAAAGAACACACATGCAATGACTCTTGTGGTGGTTTGGGAAAAGAACACACATGCAATGACTCTAGTGGTGGTCTAGGGAAAGAACACACATGCAATGACTCTTGTGGTGGTTTAGGGAAAGAACACACATGCAATGAATCTTGTGGTGGTTTGGGAAAAGAACACACATGGAATGACTCTGGTGGTGGTTTAGGAAAAGAACACACATGAAATGACTCTAGTGGATCAATGTGGTTTAGGAAAGGAATACACATGCATTGACTCTAGTGTTGGTTTAGGAAAGGAACACACATGCAATGACTCTAGTGGTGGTTTATGAAAGGAACACACATGTAATGACTCTAGTGTTGGTTTAGGAAAGGAACACGCATGCAATGACTCTAGTTGATCCATGTGGTTTATGAAAATAACACACATGAAATGACTCTCTTGGATCTATGTGGTTAGGAAAGGAACACACATGCAATGTATCTAGTGGATCCATGTGGTTTAGAAGAAGAACACACTTTCAATGACTCTGGTGGATCCATGTGGTTAAGGAAAGGAACACACATGCAATGACTCTGGTGGATCCACGTGGTTTAGGAAAGGAACACACATGCAATGACTCTGGTGGATCCATGTGGTTTAGGAAAGGAACACACATGCAATGACTCTGGTGGATCCATGTGGTTTAGGAAAGGAACACACATGAAATGACTCTGGTGGATCCATGTGGTTTAGGAAAGGAACACACATGCAATGACTTTGGTGGTGGTTTAGTAAAATAACACACATGGAATGACTCTTGTGGTGGTTTAGGAAAATAGCACACATGCAATGACTCTGGTGGATCCATGTGGTTTAGGAAAGGCACACACATGCAATGACTCTGGTGGATCCATGCGGTTTAGTAATAGAACACACCTGCAAAGACTCTGGTGGATCCATGTGGTTTAGGGAAGGAACACATATGTAATGACTCTGGTGGATCCATGTGGTTTAGGATAATAAGACACATGCAATGACTCTGGAGGTTGTTTAGGAAAAGAACACACATGCAATGACTCTGGTGGATCCATCTAGTTTAGGAAAGGAACACACATGCAATGACTCTGGTGGATCCATGTAGTTTATGAAAGGAACACACATGCAATGACTCTGGTGGTGGTTTAGGAAAAGAACACACATTCAATGACTCTGGTGGTGGTTTAGGAAATTAACACACATGCAATGACTCTGGTGGATCCTTGTGGTTTAGGAAAGGAACACACTTGAAATGACTCTTCTAGATACATGTGGTTTAGGACAAGAACACACTTGCAATGACTCTGGTGGATCCATGTGGTTTAGGAAATGAACACACATGCAATGACTCTGGTGGATCCATGTGGTTTCGGAAAGGAACACACATGCAATGACTCTGGTGGTGGTTTAGGAAAGGAACACACATGCAATGACTCTAGTGGTGGTTTAGGAAAAGAACACACATGAAATGACTCTAGTGGATCAATGTGGTTTAGGAAAGGAACACACATGCAATGACTCTAGTGGTTGTTTAGGAAAGGAACACACATGCAATGATTCTAGTGGTGGTTTAGGAAAAGAACACACATGAAATGAATCTTGTGGTGGTTTGGGAAAAGAACACATATGGAATGACTCTAGTGGTGGTTTAGGAAACAAAAACACATGAAATGACTCTAGTGGATCAATGTGGTTTAGGAAAGGAACACACATGCAATGGCTCTAGTGGTTGGTTAGGAAAGGAACACACATGCAATGATTCTAGTGGTGGTTTAGGAAAAGAACACACATGCAATGACTCTTGTGGTGGTTTGAGAAAAGAACACACATGCAATGAATCTTGTGGTGGTTTGGGAAAAGAACACACATGGAATGACTCTGGTGGTCGTTTAGGAAAAGAACACACATGAAATGACTCTAGTGGATCAATGTGGTTTAGGAAAGGAACACACATGCAATGACTCTAGTGTTGGTTTAGGAAAGGAACACACATGCAATGACTCTAGTGTTGGTTTAGGAAAGGAAAACGCATGCAATGACTCTAGTTGATCCATGTGGTTTATGAAAATAACACACATGAAATGACTCTCTTGGATCCATGTGGTTAGGAAAGGAACACACATGCAATGTCTCTAGTGGATCCATGTGGTTTATAAGAAGAACACACTTTCAATGACTCTGGTGGATCCATGTGGTTTAGGAAAGGAACACACATGCTATAAATCTGGTGGATCCTTGTGGTTTAGGAAAGGAACACACATGCAATGACTCTGGTGGATCCATGTGGTTTACGAAAGGAACACACATGCAATTACTCTAGTGGTGGTGTAGGGAAAGAAAACACATGCAATGACTCTTGTGGTGGTTTAGGAAAAGAACACACATGCAATGAATCTTGTGGTGGTTTGGGAAAAGAACACACATGGAATGACTCTGGTGGTCGTTTAGGAAAAGAACACACATGAAATGACTCTAGTGGATCAATGTGGTTTAGAAAAGGAACACACATGCAATGACTCTAGTGTTGGTTTAGGAAAGGAACACACATGCAATGACTCTAGTGTTGGTTTAGGAAAGGAAAACGCATGCAATGACTCTAGTTGATCCATGTGGTTTATGAAAATAACACACATGAAATGACTCTCTTGGATCCATGTGGTTAGGAAAGGAACACACATGCAATGTCTCTAGTGGATCCATGTGGTTTATAAGAAGAACACACTTTCAATGACTCTGGTGGATCCATGTGGTTTAGGAAAGGAACACACATGCTATAAATCTGGTGGATCCATGTGGTTTAGGAAAGGAACACACATGCAATGACTCTGGTGGATCCATGGGGTTTATGAAAGGAACACACATGCAATGAATTTGGTGGTGGTTTAGGAAAATAACACAGATGGACTGACTCTTGTGGTGGTTTAGGAAAATAGTACACATGCAATGACTCTGGTGGATCCATGTGGTTTAGGAAAGGCACACACATGCAATGACTCTGCTGGATCCAAGTGGTTTAGTAATGGAACACACCTGCAATGACTCTGGTGGATCCATGTGGTTTAGGAAAGGAACACACATGTAATAACTCTGGTGGATCCATGTGGTTTAGGATAATAAGACACATGCAATGACTCTGGTGGTTGTTTAGGAAAAGAACACACATGCAATGACTCTGGTGGATCCATGTGGTTTAGGAAAGGAACACACATGCAATAACTCTGGTGGATCCATGTCGTTTATGAAAGGAACACACATGCAATGACTCTGGTGGTGGTTTAGGAAAAGAACACACATTCAATGACTCTGTTGGTGGTTTAGGAAAATAACACACATGCAATGACTCTGGTGGATCCCTGTGGTTTAGGAAAGGAACACACATGCAATGACTCTGCTAGCTACATGTGGTTTAGGAAAAGAACACACTTGCAATGACTCTGGTGGATCCATGTGGTTTAGGAAATGAACACACATGCAATGACTCTATTGGATCCATGTGGTTTCGGAAAGGAACACACATGCAATGACTCTGGTTGTGGTTTAGGAAAGGAACACACATGCAATAATTCTAGTGGTGGTTTAGGAAAAGAACACACATGTAATGACTCTTGTGGTGGTTTGGGAAAAGAACACACATGCAATGACTCTAGTGGTGGTCTAGGGAAAGAACACACATGCAATGACTCTTGTGGTGGTTTAGGGAAAGAACACACATGCAATGAATATTGTGGTGGTTTGGGAAAAGAACACACATGGAATGACTCTGGTGGTGGTTTAGGAAAAGAACACACATGAAATGACTCTAGTGGATCAATGTGGTTTAGGAAAGGAATACACATGCAATGACTCTAGTGTTGGTTTAGGAAAGGAACACACATGCAATGACTCTAGTGGTGGTTTATGAAAGGAACACACATGTAATGACTCTAGTGTTGGTTTAGGAAAGGAACACGCATGCAATGACTCTAGTTGATCCATGTGGTTTATGAAAATAACACACATGAAATGACTCTCTTGGATCCATGTGGTTAGGAAAGGAACACACATGCAATGTATCTAGTGGATCCATGTGGTTTAGAAGAAGAACACACTTTCAATGACTCTGGTGGATCCATGTGGTTAAGGAAAGGAACACACATGCAATGACTCTGGTGGATCCACGTGGTTTAGGAAAGGAACACACATGCAATGACTCTGGTGGATCCATGTGGTTTAGGAAAGGAACACACATGCAATGACTCTGGTGGATCCATGTGGTTTAGGAAAGGAACACACATGAAATGACTCTGGTGGATCCATGTGGTTTAGGAAAGGAACACACATGCAATGACTTTGGTGGTGGTTTAGTAAAATAACACACATGGAATGACTCTTGTGGTGGTTTAGGAAAATAGCACACATGCAATGACTCTGGTGGATCCATGTGGTTTAGGAAAGGCACACACATGCAATGACTCTGGTGGATCCATGCGGTTTAGTAATAGAACACACCTGCAAAGACTCTGGTGGATCCATGTGGTTTAGGGAAGGAACACACATGTAATGACTCTGGTGTATCCATGTGGTTTAGGATAATAAGACACATGCAATGACTCTGGAGGTTGTTTAGGAAAAGAACACACATGCAATGACTCTGGTGGATCCATCTGGTTTAGGAAAGGAACACACATGCAATGACTCTGGTGGATCCATGTAGTTTATGAAAGGAACACACATGCAATGACTCTAGTGGTGGTTTAGGAAAAGAACACACATTCAATGACTCTGGTGGTGGTTTAGGAAATTAACACACATGCAATGACTCTGGTGGATCCTTGTGGTTTAGGAAAGGAACACACATGAAATGACTCTTCTAGATACATGTGGTTTAGGACAAGAACACACTTGCAATGACTCTGGTGGATCCATGTGGTTTAGGAAATGAACACACATGCAATGACTCTGGTGGATCCATGTGGTTTCGGAAAGGAACACACATGCAATGACTCTGGTGGTGGTTTAGGAAAGGAACACACATGCAATGACTCTGGTGGTGGTTCAGGAAAGGAACACACATGCAATGACTCTAGTGGTGGTTTAGGAAAAGAACACACATGAAATGACTCTAGTGGATCAATGTGGTTTAGGAAAGGAACACACATGCAATGAATCTAGTGGTTGTTTAGGAAAGGAACACACATGCAATGATTCTAGTGGTGGTTTAGGAAAAGAACACACATTAAATGAATCTTGTGGTGGTTTGGGAAAAGAACACATATGGAATGACTCTAGTGGTGGTTTAGGAAACGAACACACATGAAATGACTCTAGTGGATCAATGTGGTTTAGGAAAGGAACACACATGCACTGGCTCTAGTGGTTGGTTAGGAAAGGAACACACATGCAATGATTCTAGTGGTGGTTTAGGAAAAGAACACACATGCAATGACTCTTGTGGTGGTTTGAGAAAAGAACACACATGCAATGAATCTTGTGGTGGTTTGGGAAAAGAACACACATGGAATGACTCTGGTGGTCGTTTAGGAAAAGAACACACATGAAATGACTCTAGTGGATCAATGTGGTTTAGGAAAGGAACACACATGCAATGACTCTAGTGTTGGTTTAGGAAAGGAACACACATGCAATGACTCTAGTGTTGGTTTAGGAAAGGAAAACGCATGCAATGACTCTAGTTGATCCATGTGGTTTATGAAAATAACACACATGAAATGACTCTCTTGGATCCATGTGGTTAGGAAAGGAACACACATGCAATGTCTCTAGTGGATCCATGTGGTTTATAAGAAGAACACACTTTCAATGACTCTGGTGGATCCATGTGGTTTAGGAAAGGAACACACATGCTATAAATCTGGTGGATCCTTGTGGTTTAGGAAAGGAACACACATGCAATGACTCTGGTGGATCCATGTGGTTTACGAAAGGAACACACATGCAATTACTCTAGTGGTGGTGTAGGGAACTAAAACACATGCAATGACTCTTGTGGTGGTTTAGGAAAAGAACACACATGCAATGAATCTTGTGGTGGTTTGGGAAAAGAACACACATGGAATGACTCTGGTGGTCGTTTAGGAAAAGAACACACATGAAATGACTCTAGTGGATCAATGTGGTTTAGGAAAGGAACACACATGCAATGACTCTAGTGTTGGTTTAGGAAAGGAACACACATGCAATGACTCTAGTGTTGGTTTAGGAAAGGAAAACGCATGCAATGACTCTAGTTGATCCATGTGGTTTATGAAAATAACACACATGAAATGACTCTCTTGGATCCATGTGGTTAGGAAAGGAACACACATGCAATGTCTCTAGTGGATCCATGTGGTTTATAAGAAGAACACACTTTCAATGACTCTGGTGGATCCATGTGGTTTAGGAAAGGAACACACATGCTATAAATCGGGTGGATCCATGTGGTTTAGGAAAGGAACACACATGCAATGACTCTGGTGGATCCATGGGGTTTATTAAAGGAACACACATGCAATGACTTTGGTGGTGGTTTAGGAAAATAACACAGATGGACTGACTCTTGTGGTGGTTTAGGAAAATAGTACACATGCAATGACTCTGGTGGATCCATGTGGTTTAGGAAAGGCACACACATGCAATGACTCTGCTGGATCCATGTGGTTTAGTAATGGAACACACCTGCAATGACTCTGGTGGATCCATGTGGTTTAGGAAAGGAACACACATGTAATGACTCTGGTGGATCCATGTGGTTTAGGATAATAAGACACATGCAATGACTCTGGTGGTTGTTTAGGAAAAGAACACACATGCAATGACTCTGGTGGATCCATGTGGTTTAGGAAAGGAACACACATGCAATAACTCTGGTGGATCCATGTCGTTTATGAAAGGAACACACATGCAATGACTCTGGTGGTGGTTTAGGAAAAGAACACACATTCAATGACTCTGTTGGTGGTTTAGGAAAATAACACACATGCAATGACTCTGGTGGATCCCTGTGGTTTAGGAAAGGAACACACATGCAATGACTCTTCTACATGTGGTTTAGGAAAAGAACACACTTGCAATGACTCTGGTGGATCCATGTGGTTTAGGAAATGAACACACATGCAATGACTCTATTGGATCCATGTGGTTTCGGAAAGGAACACACATGCAATGACTCTGGTTGTGGTTTAGGAAAGGAACACACATGCAATGACTCTGGTGGTGGTTTAGGAAATGAACCTACATGCAATAACTCTAGTGGATCAATGTGGTTTAGGAAAGGGATACACATGCAATGACTCTGGTGGTGGTTTAGGAAAAGAACACACATGCAATGACTCTGGTGGACCAATGTGGTTTAGGAACGGAACACACATGCAATGACTCTAGTGGTATTTTAGGAAAGGAAAACACATGCAATGACTCTAGTGGTGGTTTAGGAAAGGAACACACATGCAATGACTCTAGTGGTGGTTTATGAAAGGAACACACATGCAATGACTCTAGTGGTGGTTTAGGAATAGAACACACATGCAAAGAATCTAGTGGACCAATGTGGTTTAGGAAAGGAACAGACATGCAATGACTCTAGTGGTGGTTTAGGAAAAGAAGACACATGCAATGACTCTTGTGGTGGTTTGGGAAAAGAACACACATGCAATGACTCTAGTGGTGGTCTAGGGAAAGAACACACATGCAATGACTCTGGTGGTGGTTTAGGAAAATAACACACATGCAATGAATATTGTGGTGGTTTGGGAAAAGAACACATATGGAATGACTCTAGTGGTGGTTTAGGAAAAGAACACACATGAAATGACTCTAGTGGATCATTGTGGTTTAGGAAAAGAACACACATGCAATGACTCTAGTGGTTGTTTAGGAAAGGAACACACATGCAATGATTCTAGTGGTGGTTTAGGAAAATAACACACATGCAATGAATCTTGTGGTGGTTTGGGAAAAGAACACATATGGAATGACTCTAGTGGTGGTTTAGGAAAAGAACACTCATGAAATGACTCTAGTGGATCAATGTGGTTTAGGAAAGGAACATACATGCAATGACTCTAGTGGTTATTTAGGTAAGGAAAACACATGCAATAATTCTAGTGGTGGTTTAGGAAAAGAACACACATGCAATGACCCTTGTGGTGGTTTGGGAAAAGAACACACATGCAATGACTCTAGTGGTGGTCTAGGGAAAGAACACAAATGCAATGACTCTTGTGGTGGTTTAGGAAAAGAACACACATGCAATGAATATTGTGGTGGTTTGGGAAAAGAACACATATGGAATGACTCTAGTGGTGGTTTAGGAAAAGAACACACATGAAATGACTCTAGTGGATCATTGTGGTTTAGGAAAGGAACACACATGCAATGACTCTAGTGGTTGTTTAGGAAAGGAACACACATGCAATGATTCTAGTGGTGGTTTAGGAAAATAACACACATGCAATGAATCTTGTGGTGGTTTGGGAAAAGAACACATATGGAATGACTCTAGTGGTGGTTTAGGAAAAGAACACACATGAAATGACTCTAGTGGATCAATGTGGTTTAGGAAAGGAACACACATGAAATGACTCTAGTGGTTATTTAGGAAAGGAACACACATGCAATAATTCTAGTGGTGGTTTAGGAAAAGAACACACATGCAATGACTCTTGTGGTGGTTTGGGAAAAGAAAACACATGCAATGACTCTAGTGGTGGTCTAGGGAAAGAACACACATGCAATGACTCTTGTGGTGGTTTAGGAAAAGAACACACATGGAATGACTCTGGTGGTGGTTTAGGAAAAGAACACACATGAAATGACTCTAGTCGATCAATGTGGTTTAGGAAAGGAATACACATGCAATGACTCTAGTGTTGGTTTAGGAAAGGAACACACGTGCAATGACTCTAGTGGTGGTTTATGAAAGGAACACACATGTAATGACTCTAGTGTTGGTTTAGGAAAGGAACACGCATGCAATGACTCTAGTTGATCTATGTGGATTATGAAAATAACACACATGAAATGACTCTCTTGGATCCATGTGGTTAGGAAAGGAACACACATGCAATGTATCTAGTGGATCCATGTGGTTTAGAAGAAGAACACACTTTCAATGACTCTGGTGGATCCATGTGGTTAAGGAAAGGAACACACATGCAATAACTCTGGTGGATCCATGTGGTTTAGGAAAGGAACACACATGCAATGAATCTGGTGGATCCATGTGGTTTAGGAAAGGAACACACATGCAATGACTCTGGTGGATCCATTTGGTTTAGGAAAGGAACACACATGCAATGACTTTGGTGGTGGTTTAGGAAAATAACACACATGGAATGAGTCATGTGGTGGTTTAGGAAAATAGCACACATGCAATGACTCTGGTGGATCCATGTGGTTTAGGAAAGGCACACACATGCAATGACTCTGGTGGATCCATGCGGTTTAGTAATAGAACACACCTGCAATGACTCTGGTGGATCCATGTGGTTTAGGGAAGGAACACACATGTAATGACTCTGGTGGATCCATGTGGTTTAGGATAATAAGACACATGCAATGACTCTGGTGGTTGTTTAGGAAAAGAACACACATGCAATGACTCTGGTGGATCCATCTGGTTTAGGAAAGGAACACACATGCATTGACTCTGGTGGATCCATGTATTTTATGAAAGGAACACACATGCAATGACTCTGGTGGTGGTTTAGGAAAAGAACACACATTCAATGACTCTGGTGGTGGTTTGGGAAAATAACACACATGCAATGACTCTGGTGGATCCCTGTGGTTTAGGAAAGGAACACACATGAAATGACTCTTCTAGATACATGTGGTTTAGGAAAAGAACACACTTGCAATGACTCTGGTGGATCCATGTGGTTTCGGAAATGAACACACATGCAATGACTATGGTGGATCCATGTGGTTTCGGAAAGGAACACACATGCAATGACTCTGCTGGTGGTTTAGGAAAGGAACACACATGCAATGACTCTGGTGGTGGTTTAGGAAAGGAACACACATTCAATGACTCTGGTGGTGGTTTAGGAAAGGAACACACATGCAATGACTCTGGTGGATCCATGTGGTTTAGGAAAAAAAGACACATGCAATGACTTTGGTTGTGGTTTAGGAAAAGAACACACATCCAATGACTCTGGTGGATCCATGTGGTTTAGGAAAGGAACACACATGCAATAACTTTGGTGGATCCATGTGTTTTTGAAGGAACACACATGCAAAGACTAGTGGTGGTATTAGGAAAATAATACATATGCAATGACTCTGGTGGTGGTTTAGGAAAAGAACACACATGCAATCACTCTGGTGGATCAATGTGGTTTAGGAAAGGAACACACATGCAATGACTCTAGTGGTGGTTTAGGAAAACAACACACATGCAATGACTCTTGTGGTGGTTTAGGAAAAGAACCTACATGCAATGACTCTGGTGGATCAATGTGGTTTAGGAAAGGAATACACATGCAATGACTCTGGTGGTGTTTTACGAAAAGAACACACATGCAATGATTATGGTGGATCCATGTGGTTTAGGAAAGGATCAAACATGCAATGACTCTAGTGGTGGTTTACGAAAAGAACACACATGCAATGACTCTGGTGGTGGTTTAGGAAAAGAACACACATGCAATGACTCTGGTAGATCACTATGGTTTAGGAAAGGATCACACATGCAATGACTCTGGTGGTGGTTTAGTAAAGGAACACACATGCAATGACTCTGGTGGATCCATGTGGTTAAGGAAAAGAAGAGACATGCAATTTCTCTAGTGGTGGTTTGGGAAAAGAACACACATGCAATGACTCTGGTGGATCCATGTGGTTTAGGAAAGGAACACACATGCAATGACTCAAGTGGATCCATGTGGTTTAGGAGAAGAACACACTTGCAATGACTCTGGTGGATCCCTGTGGTTTAGGAAAGTAACACACATTCAATGACTCTAGTGGATCCATGTGGTTTATGAAAGGTGCACACATGCAATGACTCTGGTGGTGGTTTAGGAAAAGAACACACATGCAATGACTCTGGTGGTGGTTTAGGAAAATAACACACATGCAATGACTCCGTGGATCCATGTGGTTTATGAAAGGAACACACATGGAATGACTCTGCTGGATTCATGTGGTTTAGGAAAAGAACACACTTGTAATGACTCTGGTGGATCCATGTAGTTTACGAAAGGAACACACATGCAATGACTCTGGTGGATCCATGTGGTTTAGGAAAGGAACACACATGCAATGACTCTAGTGACGGTTTAGGAAAGGAACACACATGCAATGACTCTGGTGTATCCATGTGTTTTATGAAGGAACACGCATGCAAAGACTAGTGGTGGTATTAGGAAAATAACACACATGCAATGACTCTGGTGGTGGTTTAGGAAAAGAACACACATGCAATCACTCTGGTGGATCAATGTGGTTTAGGAAAGGAACACACATGCAATGACTCTAGTGGTGGTTTAGGAAAAGAACGCACTTGCAATGACTCTGGTGGTGGTTTAGGAAAAGAACACTCATGCAATGACTCTGGTGGTTTAGGAAATAATACATGTAATAACTCTGGTGGATCCATGTGGTTTATGAAGGAACACACATGCAATTACTGGTGGTGGTATTAGGAAAATAACACACATGCAATGACTCTGGTGGTGGTTTAGGAAAAGAACACACATGCAATCACTCTGGTGGATAATTGTGGTTTAGGAAAGGAACACACATGCGTTTACTCTAGTGGTGGTTTAGGAAAAGAACATACATGCAATGACTCTGGTGGATTCACGTGGTTTAAGAAAGGAACACTAATGGAATGACTCTAGTGGATCCATGTGGTTTAGGAAAGTAACACACATGCAATGACTCTGGTGGATACATGTGGTTAAGGATAAGAAGTCACATGCAATGACTCTGGTGGTTTAGGAAAAGAACACACACACACACAATGACTCTGGTGGATCCATGTGGTTTAGAAAGGACCACACATGCAATGACTCTTGTGGTGGTATAGGAAAAGAACACACATACAATGACTCTAGTGGTGGTTTTGGAAATGAACACACATGCAATGACTCTGGTGGATCCATGTTGTTTAGGAAAGGAACACAGATGCAATGTCTCTGGTGGTGGTTTAGGAAAAGAACACACATGCAATGACTCTGGTGGATCAATGTGGTTTAGGAAAGGAACACACATGCAATGACTCTAGTGGTGGTTTATGAAAGGAACACACATGCAATGACTGTAGTGGTGGTTTAGGAAAGGAACACACATACAATGACTCTGTTGGTTCCATGTGGTTTAGGAAAAGAACACACTTGCAATCACTCTGGTGGATCCACGTGGTTTAAGAAAGGAACACACATGGAATGACTCTGGTGGATCCATGTGGTTTAGGAAAGGAAGACACATGCAATAACTCTGGTGGATACATGTGGTTTACGAAAAGAAGTCAGATGCAATTACTCTGGTGGTGGTTTAGGAAAAGAACACACATGCAATGACTATGGTGGATCCATGTGGTTTAAGAGAGGACCACACATGCAATGACTATGGTGGTGGTTTAGGAAAAGAACACACATGCAATGAGTCTAGTGGTGGTCTAGGGAAAGAACACACATGCAATGACTCTAGTGGTGGTTTAGGAAAGGAAAACACATGCAATGACTCTAGTGGTGGTTTAGGAAAGGAACACACATGCAATGACTCTAGTGGTGGTTTATGAAAGGAACACACATGCAATGACTCTAGTGGTGGTTTAGGAATAGAACACACATGCAAAGAATCTAGTGGACCAATGTGGTTTAGGAAAGGAACAGACATGCAATGACTCTAGTGGTGGTTTAGGAAAAGAAGACACATGCAATGACTCTTGCGGTGGTTTAATGAAAAGAACACACATGCAATGACTCTAGTGGTGGTATAGGGAAAGAACACACATGCAATGACTCTGGTGGTGGTTTAGGAAAAGAACACACATGCAATGAATATTGTGGTGGTTTGGGAAAAGAACACATATGGAATGACTCTAGTGGTGGTTTAGGAAAAGAACACACATGAAATGACTCTAGTGGATCATTGTGGTTTAGGAAAGGAACACACATGCAATGACTCTAGTGGTTGTTAGGGAAAGGAACACACATGCAATGATTCTAGTGGTGGTGTAGGAAAATAACACACATGTAATGAATCTTGTGGTGGTTTGGGAAAAGAACACATATGGAACGACTCTAGTGGTGGTTTAGGAAAAGAACACACATGAAATGACTCTAGTGGATCAATGTGGTTTAGGAAAGGAACATACATGCAATGACTCTAGTGGTTATTTAGGTAAGGAACACACATGCAATAATTCTAGTGGTGGTTTAGGAAAAGAACACACATGCAATGACCCTTGTGGTGGTTTGGGAAAAGAACACACATGCAATGACTCTAGTGGTGGTCTAGGGAACGAACACACATGCAATGACTCTTGTGGTGGTTTAGGAAAAGAACACACATGCAATGAATATTGTGGTGGTTTGGGAAAAGAACACATATGGAATGACTCTAGTGGTGGTTTAGGAAAAGAACACACATGAAATGACTCAAGTGGATCATTGTGGTTTAGGAAAGGAACACACATGCAATGACTCTAGTGGTTGTTTAGGAAAGGAACACACATGCAATGATTCTAGTGGTGGTTTAGGAAAATAACACACATGCAATGAATCTTGTGGTGGTTTGGGAAAATAACACATATGGAATGACTCTAGTGGTGGTTTAGGAAAAGAACACACATGAAATGACTCTAGTGGATCAATGTGGTTTAGGAAAGAAACACACATGCAATGAATCTAGTGGTTATTTAGGAAAGGAACACACATGCAATAATTCTAGTGGTGGTTTAGGAAAAGAACACACATGCAATGACTCTTGTGGCGGTTTGGGAAAAGAACACACATGCAATGACTCTAGTGGTGGTCTAGGGAAAGAACACACATGCAATGACTCTTGTGGTGGTTTAGGAAAAGAACATACATGCAATGAATATTGTGGTGGTTTAGGAAAAGAACACACATGGAATGACTCTGGTGGTGGTTTAGGAAAAGAACACACATGAAATGACTCTAGTCGATCAATGTGGTTTAGGAAAGGAATACACATGCATTGACTCTAGTGTTGGTTTAGGAAAGGAACACACATGCAATGACTCTAGTGGTGGTTTATGAAAGGAACGCACATGTAATGACTCTAGTGTTGGTTTAGGAAAGGAACACACATGCAATGACTCTAGTTGATCTATGTGGATTATGAAAATAACACACATGAAATGACTCTCTTGGATCCATGTGGTTAGGAAAGGAACACACATGCAATGTATCTAGTGGATCCATGTGGTTTAGAAGAAGAACACACTTTCAATGACTCTGGTGGATCCATGTGGTTAAGGAAAGGAACACACATGCAATGACTCTGGTGGATCCATGTGGTTTAGGAAAGGAACACACATGCAATGAATCTGGTGGATCCATGTGGTTTAGGAAAGGAACACACATGCAATGACTCTGGTGGATCCATGTGGTTTAGGAAAGGAACACACATGCAATGACTTTGGTGGTGGTTTAGGAAAATAACACACATGGAATGACTCATGTGGTGGTTTAGGAAAATAGCACACATGCAATGACTCTGGTGGATCCATGTGGTTTAGGAATGGCACACACATGCAATGACTCTGGTGGATCCATGCGGTTTAGTAATAGAACACACCTGCAATGACTCTGGTGGATCCATGTGGTTTAGGGAAGGAACACACATGTAATGACTCTGGTGGATCCATGTGGTTTAGGATAATAAGACACATGCAATGACTCTGGTGGTTGTTTAGGAAAAGAACACACATGCAATGACTCTGGTGGATCCATCTGGTTTAGGAAAGGAACACACATGCAATGACTCTGGTGGATCCATGTAGTTTATGAAAGGAACACACATGCAATGACTCTGGTGGTGGTTTAGGAAAAGAACACACATTCAATGACTCTGGTGGTGGTTTGGGAAAATAACACACATGCAATAACTCTGGTGGATCCCTGTGGTTTAGGAAAGGAACAGACATGAAATGACTCTTCTAGATACATGTGGTTTAGGAAAAGAACACACTTGCAATGACTCTGGTGGATCCATGTGGTTTAGGAAATGAACACGCATGCAATGACTCTGGTGGATCCATGTGGTTTCGGAAAGCAACACACATGCAATGACTCTGGTGGTGGTTTAGGAAAGGAACACGCATGCAATGACTCTGGTGGTGGTTTAGGAAAGGAACACACCTGCAATGACTCTGGTGGATCCATGTGGTTTAGGAAAAAAAAGACACATGCAATGACTTTGGTTGTGGTTTAGGAAAAGAACACACATCCAATGACTCTGGTGGATCCATGTGGTTTAGGAAAGGAACACACATGCAATAACTTTGGTGGATCCATGTGTTTTTTGAAGGAACACACATGCAAAGACTAGTGGTGTTATTAGGAAAATAATACACATGCAATGACTCTGGTGGTGGTTTAGGAAAATAACACACATGCAATCACTCTGGTGGATCAATGTGGTTTAGGAAAGGAACACACATGCAATGACTCTAGTGGCGGTTTAGGAAAACAACACACATGCAATGTCTCTGGTGGTGGTTTAGGAAAAGAACCTACATGTAATGACTCTGGTGGATCAATGTGGTTTAGGAAAGGAATACACATGCAATGACTCTGGTGGTGGTTTAGGAAAAGAACACACATGCAATGATTATGGTGGATCCATGTGGTTTAGGAAAGGATCAAACATGCAATGACTCTAGTGGTGGTTTACGAAAAGAACACACATGCAATGACTCTGGTGGTGGTTTAGGAAAAGAACACACATGCAATGACTCTAGTAGATCACTATGGTTTAGGAAAGGATCACACATGCAATGACTCTGGTGGTGGTTTAGTAAAGGAACACACATGCAATGATTCTGGTGGATCCATGTGGTTAAGGAAAAGAAGAGACATGCAATTTCTCTAGTGGTGGTTTGGGAAAAGAACACACATGCAATGACTCTGGTGGATCCATGTGGTTTAGGAAAGGAACACACATGCAATGACTCAGGTGGATCCATGTGGTGTAGGAGAAGAACACGCTTGCAATGACTCTGGTGGATCCCTATGGTTTAGGAAAGTAACACACATGCAATGACTCTAGTGGATCCATGTGGTTTAGGAAAGCAACACACATTCAATGACTCTAGTGGATCCATGTGGTTTATGAAAGGTACACACATGCAATGACTCTGGTGGTGGTTTAGGAAAAGAACACACATGCAATGACTCTGGTGGTGGTTTAGGAAAATAACACACATGCAATGACTCTGGTGGATCCATGTGGTTTATGAAAGGAACACACATGGAATGACTCTGCTGGATTCATGTGGTTTAGGAAAAGAACACACTTGTAATGACTCTGGTGGATCCATGTAGTTTACGAAAGGAACACACATGCAATGACTCTGGTGGATCCATGTGGTTTAGGAAAGGAACACAGATGCAATGACTCTAGTGACGGTTTAGGAAAGGAACACACATGCAATGACTCTGGTGGATCCATGTGGTTTAGGAAAGGAACACACATGCAATAACTTTGGTGTATCCATGTGTTTTATGAAGGAACACACATGCAAAGACTAGTGGTGGTATTAGGAAAATAACACACATGCAATGACTCTGGTGGTGGTTTAGGAAAAGAACACACATGCAATCACTCTGGTGGATCAATGTGGTTTAGGAAAGGAACACACATGCAATGACTCTAGTGGTGGTTTAGGAAAAGAACGCACTTGCAATGACTCTGGTGGTGGTTTAGGAGAAGAACACACATGCAATGACTCTGGTGGTTTAGGAAATATAACATGTAATAACTCTGGTGGATCCATGTGGTTTATGAAGGAACACACATGCAATTACTGGTGGTGGTATTAGGAAAATAACACACATGCAATGACTCTGGTGGTGGTTTAGGAAAAGAACACACATGCAATCACTCTGATGGATAATTGTGGTTTAGGAAAGGAACACACATGCAATTACTCTAGTGGTGGTTTAGGAAAAGAACACGCATGCAATGACTCTGGTGGATTCACGTGGTTTAAGAAAGGAACACTAATGGAATGACTCTAGTGGATCCATGTGGTTTAGGAAAGTAACACACATGCAATGACTCTGGTGGATACATGTGGTTAAGGATAAGAAGTCACATGCAATGACTCTGGTGGTTTAGGAAAAGAACACACACGCAATGAATCTGGTGGATCCATGTGGTTTAGAAAGGACCACACATGCAATGACTCTTGTGGTGGTATAGGAAAAGAACACACATACAATGACTCTAGTGGTGGTTTAGGAAAGGAACACACATGCAATGACTCTGGTGGATCCATGTTGTTTAGGAAAGGAACACACATGCAATGACTCTGGTGGATCAATGTGGTTTAGGAAAGGAACACACATGCAATGACTCTAGTGGTGGTTTATGAAAGGAACACACATGCAATGACTGTAGTGGTGGTTTAGGAAAGGAACACACATACAATGACTCTGTTGGTTCCATGTGGTTTAGGAAAAGAACACACTTGCAATCACTCTGGTGGATCCACGTGGTTTAAGAAAGGAACACACATGGAATGACTCTGGTGGATCCATGTGGTTTAGGAAAGGAAGACACATGCAATAACTCTGGTGGATACATGTGGTTTAGGAAAAGAAGTCAGATGCAATTACTCTGGTGGTGGTTTAGGAAAAGAACACACATGCAATGACTACGGTGGATCCATGTGGTTTAAGACAGGACCACACATGCAATGACTATGGTGGTGGTTTAGGAAAAGAACACACATGCAATGACTCTAGTGGTGGTCTAGGGAAAGAACACACATGCAATGACTCTAGTGGTGGTTCAGGAAAAGAACACACATGCAATGAATATTGTGGTGGTTTGGGAAAAGAACACATATGGAATGACTCTAGTGGTGGTTTAGGAAAAGAACACACATGAAATGACTCTAGTGGATCAATGTGGTTTCGGAAAGGAACACACATGCAATGACTCTAGTGGTTGTTTAGGAAAGGAACACAGATGCAATGATTCTAGTGGTGGTTTAAGAAAATAACACACATGCAATGAATCTTGTGGTGGTTTGGGAAAAGAACACATATGGAATGACTCTAGTGGTGGTTTAGGAAAAGAACACACATGAAATGACTCTAGTGGATCAATGTGGTTTAGGAAAGGAACACACATGCAATGACTCTAGTGGTTATTTAGGAAAGGAACACACATGCAATAATTCTAGTGGTGGTTTAGGAAAAGAACACACATGCAATGACTCTTGTGGTGGTTTGGGAAAAGAACACACATGCAATGACTCTATTGGTGGTCTAGGGAAAGAACACACATGCAATTACTCTTGTGGTGGTTTAGGAAAAGAACACACATGCAATGAATATTGTGGTGGTTTGGGAAAAGAACACACATGGAATGACTCTGGTGGTGGTTTTGGAAAAGAACACACATGAAATGACTCTAGTGGATCAATGTGGTTTAGGAAAGGAACACACATGCAATGATTCTAGTGGTGGTTTATGAAAGGAACACACATGCAATGACTCTAGTGTTGGTTTAGGAAAGGAACATGCATGCAATGACTCTAGTTGATCCATGTGGTTTATGAAAATAACACACATGAAATGACTCTCTTGGATCCATGTGGTTAGGAAAGGAAGACACATGCAATGTCTCTAGTGGATCCATGTGGTTTAGAAGAAGAACACACTTTCAATGACTCTGGTGGATCCATGTGGTTAAGGAAAGGAACACACATGCAATGACTCTGGTGGATCCATGTGGTTTAGGAAAGGAACACACATGCAATGCCTCTGGTGGATCCATGTGGTTTAGGAAAGGAACACACAAGCAATGACTTTGGTGGTGGTTTAGGAAAATAACACACATAGAATGACTCTTGTGGTGGTTTAGGAAAATAGCACACATGCAATGACTCTAGTGGATCCATGTGGTTTTGGAAAGGCACACACATGCAATGACTCTGCTGGATCCATGCGGTTTAGTAATAGAACACACCTGTAATGACTCTGGTCGATCCATGTGGTTTAGGGAAGGAACACACATGTAATGACTCTGGTGGATCCATGTGGTTTAGGATAATAAGACACATGCAATGACTCTGGTGGTTGTTTAGGAAAAGAACACACATGCAATGACTCTGGTGGATCCATGTGGTTTAGGAAAGGAACACACATGCTATGACTCTGGTGGATCCATGTAGTTTACGAAAGGAACACACATGCAATGACTCTGCTGGTGGTTTAGGAAAATAACAGACATTCAATGACTCTGGTGGTGGTTTAGGAAAATAACACACATGCAATCACTCTGGTGGATCCCTGTGGTTTAGGAAAGGAACACACATGCAATGACTCTGCTAGATACATGTGGTTTAGGAAAAGAACACACTTGCAATGACTCTGGTGGATCCATGTGGTTTAGGAAATGAACACACATCCAATGACTCTAGTGGATCCATGTGGTTTCGGAAACGAACACACATGCAATGACTCTGGTGGTGGTTTAGGAAAGGAACACACATGCAATGACTCTGGTGGTGGTTTAGGAAAGGAACACACATGCAATGACTCTGTTGGTGGTTTCGGAAAGGAACACACATGCAATGACTCTGGTGGATCCATGTGGTTTAGGAAAAAAAGACACATGCAATGACTCTGGTTGTGGTTTAGGAAAAGAACACACATCCAATGACTCTGGTGGATCCATGTGGTTTAGGAAAGGAACACACATGCAATAACTTTGGTGGATCCATGTGTTTTATGAAGGAACACGCATGCAAAGACTAGTGGTGGTATTAGGAAAATAACACACATGCAATGACTCTGGTGGTGGTTTCGGAAAAGAACACAAATGCAATCACTCTGGTGGATCAATGTGGTTTAGGAAAGGAACACACATGCAATGACTCTAGTGGTGGTTTAGGAAAACAACACACTTGCAATGACTCTGGTGGTGGTTTAGGAAAAGAACACACATGCAATGAATCTGGTGGTGGTTTAGGAAAAAACACATGTAATAACTCTGGTGGATCCATGTGGTTTATGAAGGAACACACATGCAATTACTGGTGGTGGTATTAGGAAAATAACACACATGCAATGACTCTGGTGGTGGTTTAGGAAAAGAACACACATGCAATCACTCTGGTGGATAATTGTGGTTTAGGAAAGGACACACATGCAATTACTCTAGTGGTGGTTTAGGAAAATAACATGCATGCAATGACTCTGGTAGATTCACGTTGTTTAAGAAAGGAACACACACGGAATGACTCTAGTGGAACCCTGTGGTTTAGGAAAGTAACACACATGCAATGACTCTGGTGGATCCCTGTGGTTTAGGAAAGGAACACACATGCAATGACTCTGCTAGATACATGTGGTTTAGGAAAAGAACATACTTGCAATGACTCGGGTGGATCCATGTGGTTTAGGAAAGGAACACACATGCAATGACTCTGGTGGATCCATGTGGTTTCGGAAACGAACACACATGCAATGACTCTGGTGGATCCATGTGGTTTCGGAAAGGAACACACATGCAATGACTCTGTTGGTGGTTTAGGAAAGGAACACACATGCAATGACTCTGGTGGTGGTTTAGGAAAGGAACACGCATGCAATGACTCTGGTGGATCCATGTGGTTTAGGAAAAAAGACACATGCAATGACTCTGGTTGTGGTTTAGGAAAAGAATACACATCCAATGACTCTGGTGGATCCATGTGGTTTAGGAAAGGAACACACATGCAATAACTTTGGTGGATCCATGTGTTTTATGAAGGAACACACATGCAAAGACTAGTGGTGGTATTAGGAAAATAACACACATGCAATGACTCTGGTGGTGGTTTAGGAAAATAACACACATGCAATCACTCTGGTGGATCAATGTGGTTTAGGAAAGGAACACACATGCAATGACTATAGTGGTGGTTTAGGAAAAGAACCTACATGCAATGACTCTGGTGGAATAATGTGGTTTAGGAAAGGAATACACATGCAACGACTCTGGTGGTGGTTTAGGAAAAGAACACACATGCAATGATTATGGTGGATCCATGTGGTTTAGGAAAGGATCAAACATGCAATGACTCTAGTGGTGGTTTATGAAAAGAACACACATGCAATGACTCTGGTGGTGGTTTAGGAAAAGAACACACATGCAATGACTCTGGTAGATCACTGTGGTTTAGGAAAGGATCACACATGCAATGACTCTGGTGGTGGTTTAGTAAAGGAACACACATGTAATGACTCTGGTGGATCCATGTGGTTAAGGAAAAGAAGAGACATGCAATGACTCTAGTGGTGGTTTAGGAAAAGAACACACATGCAATGACTCTGGTGGATCCATGTGGTTTAGGAAAGGAACACACATGCAATGACTCAGGTGGATCCATGTGGTTTAGGAGAAGAACACACTTGCAATGACTCTGCTGGATCCCTATGGTTTAGGAAAGTAACACACATGCAATGACTCTAGTGGATCCATGTGGTTTAGGAAAGAAACAAACATTCAATGACTCTAGTGGATCCATGTGGTTTATGAAAGGTACACACATGCAATGACTCTGGTGGTGGTTTAGGAAAAGATCACACATGCAATGACTCTGGTGGTGGTTTAGGAAAATAACACACATGCAATGACTCTGGTGGATCCATGTGGTTTATGAAAGGAACACACATGGAATGACTCTGCTGGATTCATGTGGTTTAGGAAAAGAACACACTTGTAATGACTCTAGTGGATCCACGTAGTTTACGAAAGGAACACACAGACAATGACTCTAGTGGATCCATGTGGTTAATGAAAGGAACACACATGCAATGACTCTATTGACTGTTTAGGAAAGGAACACACATGAAATGACTCTGGTGGATCCATGTGGTTTAGGAAAGGAACACACATGCAATAACTTTGGTGGATCCATGTGTTTTATGAAGGAACACACATGCAAAGACTAGTGGTGGTATTAGGAAAATAACACACATGCGATGACTCTGGTGGTGGTTTAGGAAAAGAACACACATGCAATCACTCTGGTGGATCAATGTGGTTTAGGAAAGGAACACACATGCAATGAATCTAGTGGTGATTTAGGAAAAGAACACACTTGCAATGACTCTAGTGGTGGTTTAGGAAAAGAATACACATGCAATGACTCTGATGGTGGTTTAGGAAAAACACATGTAATAACTCTGGTGGATCCATGTGGTTTATGAAGGAACACACATGCATTTACTGGTGGTGGTATTAGGAAAATAACACACATGCAATGACTCTGGTGGTGGCTTAGGAAAAGAACACACATGCAATCACTCTGGTGGATAATTGTGGTTTAGGAAAGGAACACACATGCAATTACTCTAGTGGTGGTTTAGGAAAAGAACACGCATGCAATGACTCTGGTGGATCCATGTGGTTTAAGAAAGCAACACACATGGAATGACTCTAGTGGATCCATGTGGTTTAGGAAAGTAACACACATGCAATGACTCTGGTGGATACATGTGGTTAAGGATAAGAAGTCACATGCAATGACTCTGGTGGTTTAGGAAAAGAACACACATGCAATGACTCTGGTGGATCCATGTGGTTTAGGAAAGGAACACACATGCTATGACTCTGGTGGATCCATGTTGTTTATGAAAGGAACACACATGCAATGACTCTGCTGGTGGTTTAGGAAAATAACAGACATTCAATGACTCTGGTGGTGAAAATAACACACATGCAATCACTCTGGTGGATCCCTGTGGTTTAGGAAAGGAACACACATGCAATGACTCTGCTAGATACATGTGGTTTAGGAAAAGAACACACTTGCAATGACTCTGGTGGATCCATGTGGTTTAGGAAATGAACACACATCCAATGACTCTGGTGGATCCATGTGGTTTCGGAAACGAACACACATGCAATGACTCTGGTGGTGGTTTAGGAAAGGAACACACATGCAATGACTCTGGTGGTGGTTTAGGAAAGGAACACACATGCAATGACTCTGGTGGTGGTTTAGGAAAGGAACACACCTGCAATGACTCTGGTGGATCCATGTGGTTTAGGAAAAAGACACATGCAATGACTCTGGTTGTGGTTTAGGAAAAGAACACACATCCAATGACTTTGGTGGATCCATGTGGTTTAGGAAAGGAACACACATGCAATAACTTTGGTGGATCCATGTGTTTTATGAAGGAACACGCATGCAAAGACTAGTGGTGGTATTAGGAAAATAACACACATGCAATGACTCTGGTGGTGGTTTAGGAAAAGAACACACATGCAATCACTCTAGTGGATCAATGTGGTTTAGGAAAGGAACACACATGCAATGACTCTAGTGGTGGTTTAGGAAAACAACACACATGCAATGACTCTGGTGGTGGTTTAGGAAAAGAACCTACATGCAATGACTCCGGTGGATCAATGTGGTTTAGGAAAGGAATACACATGCAATGACTCTGGTGGTGGTTTAGGAAAAGAACACACATGCAATGATTATGGTGGATCCATGTGGTTTAGGAAAGGATCAGACATGCAATGACTCTAGTCGTGGTTTACGAAAAGAACACACATGCAATGACTCTGGTGGTGGTTTAGGAAAAGAACACACATCCAATGACTCTGGTGGATCCATGTGGTTTAGGAAAGGAACACACATGCAATAACTTTGGTGGATCCATGTGTTTTATGAAGGAACACACATGCAAAGACTAGTGGTGGTATTAGGAAAATAACACACATGCAATGACTCTAGTGGTGGTTTAGGAAAAGAACACACATGCAATCACTCTGGTGGATCAATGTGGTTTAGGAAAGGAACACACATGCAATGACTCTAGTGGTGGTTTAGGAAAAAACAACACACATGGAATGACTCTGGCGGTGGTTTAGGAAAAGAACCTACATGCAATGACTCTGGTGGATCAATGTGGTTTAGGAAAGGAATACACATGCAATGACTCTGGTGGTGGTTTAGGAAAAGAACACACATGCAATGATTATGGTGGATCCATGTGGTTTAGGAAAGGATCAAACATGCAATGACTCTAGTGGTGGTTTATGAAAAGAACACACATGCAATGACTCCGGTGGTGGTTTAGGAAAAGAACACACATGCAATGAATTTGGTCGATCACTGTGGTTTAGGAAAGGATCACACATGCAATGACTCTGGTGGTGGTTTAGTAAAGGAACACACATGCAATGACTCTAGTGGATCCATGTGGTTTAGGAAAGCAAGACACATACAATGACTCTAGTGAATCCATGTGGTTTATGAAAGTACACACATGCAATGACTGTGGTGGTGGTTTAGGAAAAGAACACACATGCGATGACTCTGGTGGTGGTTTAGGAAAATTTCACACATGCAATGACTCTGGTGGATCCATGTGGTTTATGAAAGGAACACACATGGAATGACTCTGCTGGATTCGTGTGGTTTAGGAAAAGAACACACTTGTAATGACTCTAGTGGATCCATGTAGTTTACGAAAGGAACACACATGCAATGACTCTGGTGGATCCATGTGGTTTAGGAAAGGAACACACATGCAATGACTATAGTGACGGTTTAGGAAAGGAACGCACATGCAATGACTGTGGTGGATCCATGTGGTTTAGGAAAGGAACTCACATGCAATAACTTTGGTGGATCCGTGTGTTTTATGAAGGAACACACATGCAAAGACTAGTGGTGGTATTAGGAAAATAACACACATGCAATGACTCTGGTGGTGGTTTAGGAAAAGAACACACATACAATCACTCTGGAGGATCAATGTGGTTTAGGAAAGGAACACACATAAAATGACTCTAGTGGTGGTTTAGGAAAAGAACACACTTGCAATGACTCTGGTGGTGGTTTAGGAAAAGAACACACATGCAATGACTCTGGTGGTGGTTTAGGAAAAAACACGTGTAATAACTCTGGTGGATCCATGTGGTTTATGAAGGAACACACATGCAATTACTGGTGGTATTAGGAAAATAACACACATGCAATGACTCTGGTGGTGGTATAGGAAAAGAACACACATGCAATCACTCTGGTGGATAATTGTGGTTTAGGAAAGGAACACACATGCAATGACTCTGGTGGATCCATGTGGTTTAGGAATGGAACACACATGCAATGACTCTGGTGGATCCATGTAGTTTATGAATGGAACAAACATGCAATGACTCTGGTGGTGGTTTAGGAAAAGAACACACATTCAATGACTCTGGTGGTGGTTTAGGAAAATAACACACATGCAATCACTCTGGTGGATCCCTGTGGTTTAGGAAAGGAACACACATGCAATGACTCTGCTAGATACATGTGGTTTAGGAAAAGAACACACTTGCAATGACTCTGGTGGATCCATGTGGTTTAGGAAAGGAACACACATGCAATGACTCTGGTGGATCCATGTGGTTTCGGAAAGGAACACACATGCAATGACTCTGGTGGATCCATGTGGTTTAGGAAAAAAAGACACATGCAATGACTCTGGTTGTGGATTACGAAAAGAACACACATCCAATGACTCTGGTGGATCCATGTGGTTTAGGAAAGGAACACACATGGAATAGCTTTGGTGGATCCATGTGTTTTATGGAGGAACACACATGCAAAGACTAGTGGTGGTATTTGGAAAATAACACACATGCAATGACTCTGGTGGTGGTTTAGGAAAAGAACACACATGCAATCACTGGGGTGGATCAGTGTGGTTTAGGAAAGGAACACACATGCAATGACTCTAGTGGTGGTTTAGGAAAAACAACACACATGCAATGACTCTGGTGGTGGTTTAGGAAAAGAACCTACATGCAATGACTCTGGTGGATCAATGTGGTTTAGGAAAGGAATACACATGCAATGACTCTGGTGGTGGTTTAGGAAAAGAACACACATGCAATGATTATGGTGGATCCATGTGGTTTAGGAAAGGATCAAACATGCAATGACTCTAGTGGTGGTTTATGAAAAGAACACACATGCAATGACTCCGGTGGTGGTTTAGGAAAAGAACACACATGCAATGACTTTGGTAGATCACTGTGGTTTAGGAAAGGATCACACATGCAATGACTCTGGTGGTGGTTTAGTAAAGGAACACACATGCAATGACTCTAGTGGATCCATGTGGTTTAGGAAAGCAACACACATTCAATAACTCTAGTGAATCCATGTGGTTTATGAAAGTACACACATGCAATGACTCTCGTGGTGGTTTAGGAAAAGAACACACATGCAATGACTCTGGTGGTGGTTTAGGAAAATTTCACACATGCAATGACTCTGGTGGATCCATGTGGTTTATGAAAGGAACACACATGGAATGACTCTGCTGGATTCGTGTGGTTTAGGAAAAGAACACACTTGTAATGACTCTAGTGGATCACAGTAGTTTACGAAAGGAACACACATGCAATGACTCTGGTGGATCCATGTGGTTTAGGAAAGGAACACACATGGAATGACTATAGTGACGGTTTAGGAAAGGAACACACATGCAATGACTGTGGTGGATCCATGTGGTTTAGGAAAGGAACACACATGCAATAACTTTGATCGATCCATGTGTTTTATGAAGGAACACACATGCAAAGACTAGTGGTGGTATTAGGAAAATAACACACATGCAATGACTCTGGTGGTGGTTTAGGAAAAGAACACACATACAATCACTCTGGTGGATCAATGTGGTTTAGGAAAGGAACACACATGCAATGACTCTAGTGGTGGTTTAGGAAAAGAACACACATGCAATGACTGTGGTGGTGGTTTAGGAAAAAACACGTGTAATAACTCTGGTGGATCCATGTGGTTTATGAAGGAACACACATGCAATTACTGGTGGTGGTATTAGGAAAATAACACACATGCAATGACTCTGGTGGTGGTTTAGGAAAAGAACACACATGCAATCACTCTGGTGGATAATTGTGGTTTAGGAAAGGAACACACATGCAATTACTCTAGTGGTGGTTTAGGAAAAGAACACGCATGCAATGACTCTGGTGGATCCACGTGGTTTAAGAAAGGAACACACATGGAATGACTCTACTGGATCCATGTGGTTTAATAAAGTAACACATATGCAATCAATCTGGTGGGTACATGTGGTTTAGGATAAGAAGTCACATGCAATGACTCTAGTGGTTTAGGAAAAGAACACACACGCAATGACTCTGGTGGATCCATGTGATTTAGAAAGGACCACACATGAAATGACTCTAGTGGTGGTATAGGAAAAGAACACACATACAATGACTCTAGTGGTGGTTTAGGAAAGGAACACACATGCAATGACTCTGGTGGATCCATGTTGTTTAGGAAAGGAACACACATGCACTGTCTCTGGTGGTGGTTTAGGAAAAGAACACACAAGCAATGACTCTGGTGGATCAATGTGGTTTAGGAAAGGAACACACATGCAATGACTCTAGTGGTGGTTTACGAAAGGAACACACATGCAATGACTGTAGTGGTAGTTTAGGAAAGGAACACACATGCAATGACTCTGGTGGTTCCATGTGGTTTAGGAAAAGAATACACTTGCAATGACTCTGGTGGATCCACGTCGTTTAAGAAAGGAAGACACATGGAATGACTCTGGTGGATCCATGTGGTTTAAGAAAGGAAGACACATGCAATAACTCTGGTGGATACATGTGGTTTAAGAAAAGAAGTCACATGCAATTACTCTGGTGGTGGTTTAGGAAAAGAACACACAAGCAATGACTCTGGTGGATCAATGTGGTTTAGGAAAGGAACACACATGCAATCACTCTGGTGGATAATTGTGGTTTAGGAAAGGAACACACATGCAATTACTCTAGTGGTGGTTTAGGAAAAGAACACGCATGCAATGACTCTGTTGGATCCACGTGGTTTAAGAAAGGAACACACATGGAATGACTCTACTGGATCCATGTGGTTTATGAAAGTAACACATATGCAATGAATCTGGTGGGTACATGTGGTTTAGGATAAGAAGTCACATGCAATGACTCTAGTGGTTTAGGAAAAGAACACACACGCAATGACTCTGGTGGATCCATGTGATTTAGAAAGGACCACACATGAAATGACTCTAGTGGTGGTATAGGAAAAGAACACACATACAATGACTCTAGTGGTGGTTTAGGAAAGGAACACACATGCAATGACTCTGGTGGATCCATGTTGTATAGGAAAGGAACACACATGCACTATCTCTGGTGGTGGTTTAGGAAAAGAACACACAAGCAATGACTCTGGTGGATCAATGTGGTTTAGGAAAGGAACACACATGCAATGACTCTAGTGGTGGTTTACGATAGGAACACACATGCAATGACTGTAGTGGTAGTTTAGGAAAGGAACACACATGCAATGACTCTGGTGGTTCCATGTGGTTTAGGAAAACAACACACTTGCAATGACTCTGGTAGATCCACGTCGTTTAAGAAAGGAACACACATGGAATGACTCTGGTGGATCCATGTGGTTTAAGAAAGGAAGACACATGCAATAACTCTGGTGGATACATTTGGTTTAGGAAAATAAGTCACATGCAATTACTCTGGTGGTGGTTTAGGAAAAGAACACACATGCAATGACTCTGGTGGATTCATGTGGTTTAAGACAGGACCACACATGCAATGACTATGGTGGTGGTTTAGGAAAAGAACACACATGCAATGACTCTAGTGGTGGTTTAGGAAAGGAACACACATGCAATGACTCTGGTGGATCCATGTGGTTTAGGACAGGAACACACATGCAATGACTCTGGTGGTGGTTTAGTAAAAGAACACACATGCAATGACTCTGGTGGTGGTTTAGGAAAAGAACACACATGCAATGACTCTGGTGGTGGTTTAGGAAAAGAACACACATGCAATGACTCTGGTGGTGGTTTATGAAAATAACACACATGCAATGACTCTGGTGGATCCATGTGGTTTATGAAAGGAACACACATGCAATGACTGTGGTGGATCCATGTGGTTTAGGAAAGAACACACATGCAATAACTTTGGTGGATCCATGTGTTTTACGAAGGAACACACATGCAAAGACTAGTGGTGGTATTAGGAAAATAACATAGATGCAATGACTCTGGTGGTTTAGGAAAAGAAAACACATACAATCACTCTGGTGGATCAATGTGGTTTAGGAAAGGAACACACATGCAATGACTCTAGTGGTGGTTTAGGAAAAGAACACACTTGCAATTACTCTGGTGGTGGTTTAGGAAAAGAACACACATGCAATGACTCTGGTGGTGGTTTAGGAAAAAACACATGTAATAACTCTGGTGGATCCATGTGGTTTATGAAGGAACACACATGCAATTACTGGTGGTGGTATTAGGAAAATAACACACATGCAATGACTTTGGTGGTGGTTTAGGAAAAGAACACACATGCAATCACTCTGGTAGATAATTGTGGTTTAGGAAAGGAACACACATGCAATTACTCTAGTGGTGGTTTAGGAAAAGAACATACATGCAATGACTCGGGTGGATCCATGTGGTTTAAGAAAGGAACACAGATGGAATGACTCTAGTGGATCCATGTGGTTTAAGAAAGTAACACACATGCAATGACTCTGGTGGATACATGTGGTTTAGGATAAGAAGTCACATGCAATGACTCTAGTGGTTTAGGAAAAGAACACACACGCAATGACTCTGATGGATCCATGTGGTTTATAAAGGACCACACATGCAATGACTCTTGTGGTGGTATAGGAAAAGAACACACATACAATGACTCCAGTGGTGGTTTAGGAAAGGAACACACATGTAATGACTCTGGTGGATCCATGTTGTTTAGGAAAGGAACACACATGCAATGTCTCGGGTGGTGGTTTAGGAAAAGAACACACATGCAATGACTCTGGTGGATCAATGTGGTTTAGGAAAGGAACACACATGCAATGACTCTAGTGGTGGTTTACGAAAGGAACACACATGCAATGACTGTAGTGGTAGTTTAGGAAAGGAACACACATGCAATGACTCTGGTGGTTCCATGTGGTTTAGGAAAAGAACACACTTGCAATGACTCTGGTGGATCCACGTGGTTTAAGAAAGGAACACACATGGAATGACTCTGGTGGATCCATGTGGTTTAAGAAAGGAAGACACATGCAATAACTCTGGTGGATACATGTGGTTTAGGAAAAGAAGTCACATGCAATTACTCTGGTGGTGGTTTAGGAAAAGAACACACATGCAATGACTCTGGTGGATTCATGTGGTTTAAGACAGGACCACACATGCAATGACTATGGTGGTGGTTTAGGAAAAGAACACACATGCAATGACTCTAGTGGTGGTTTAGGAAAGGAAGACACATGCAATGACTCTGGTGGATCCATGTGGTTTAGGAAAGGAACACACATGTAATGACTCTGGTGGTGGTTTAGCAAAAAGAACACACGTGCAAAAACTCTGGTGGTGGTTTAGGAAAAGAACACACATGCAATGACTCTGGTGGTGGTTTAGGAAAAGAACACACATGCAATGACTCTGGTGGTGGTTTATGAAAATAACACACATGCAATGACTCTGGTGGTGGTTTAGGAAAAAACACATGTAATAACTCTGTGGATCCATGTGGTTTATGAAGGAACACACATGCAATTACTGGTGGTGGTATTAGGAAAATAACACACATGCAATGACTTTGCTGGTGGTTTAGGAAAAGAACACACATGCAATCACTCTGGTGGATAATTGTGGTTTAGGAAAGGAACACACATGCAATGACTCTGGTGGTGGTTTAGTAAAAGAACACACATGCAATGACTCTGGTGGTGGTTTAGGAAAAGAACACACATGCAATGACTCTGGTGGTGGTTTATGAAAATAACACACATGCAATGACTCTGGTGGATCCATGTGGTTTATGAAAGGAACACACATGCAATGACTGTGGTGGATCCATGTGGTTTAGGAAAGGAACACACATGCAATAACTTTGGTGGATCCATGTGTTTCTGAAGGAACACACATGCAAAAACTAGTGGTGGTATTAGGAAAATAACATAGATGCAATGACTCTGGTGGTTTAGGAAAAGAAAACACATACAATCACTCTGGTGGATCAATGTGGTTTAGGAAAGGAACACACACGCAATGACTCTAGTGGTGGTTTAGGAAAAGAACACACTTGCAATTACTCTGGTGGTGGTTTAGGAAAAGAACACACATGCAATGACTCTAGTGGTTTAGGAAAAAACACATGTAATAACTCCGTGGATCCATGTGGTTTATGAAGGAACACACATGCAATTACTGGTGGTATTAGGAAAATAACACACATGCAATGACTTTGGTGGTGGTTTAGGAAAAGAACACACATGCAATCACTCTGGTAGATAATTGTGGTTTAGGAAAGGAACACACATGCAATTACTCTAGTGGTGGTTTAGGAAAAGAACATACATGCAATCACTCGGGTGGATCCATGTGGTTTAAGAAAGGAACACAGATGGAATGACTCTTGTGGATCCATGTGGTTTAAGAAAGTAACACACATGCAATGACTCTGGTGGATACATGTGGTTTCGGATAAGAAGACACATGCAATGACTCTAGTGGTTTAGGAAAAGAACACACACGCAATGACTCTGATGGATCCATGTGGTTTAGAAAGGACCACACATGCAATGACTCTTGTGGTGGTATAGGAAAAGAACACACATACAATGACTCCAGTGGTGGTTTAGGAAAGGAACACACATGTAATGACTCTGGTGGATCCATGTTGTTTAGGAAAGGAACACACATGCAATGTCTCTGGTGGTGGTTTAGGAAAAGAACACTCATGCAATGACTCTGGTGGATCAATGTGGTTTAGGAAAGGAACACACATGCAATGACTCTAGTGGTGGTTTACGAAAGGAACACACATGCAATGACTGTAGTGGTAGTTTAGGAAAGGAACACACATGCAATGACTCTGGTGGTTCCATGTGGTTTAGGAAAAGAACACACTTGCAATGACTCTGGTGGATCCACGTGGTTTAAGAAAGGAACACACATGGAATGACTCTGGTGGATCCAAGTGGTTTAAGAAAGGAAGACACATGCAATAACTCTGGTGGATACATGTGGTTTAGGAAAAGAAGTCACATGCAATTACTCTGGTGGTGGTTTAGGAAAAGAACATACATGCAATGACTCTGGTGGATTCATGTGGTTTAAGACAGGACCACACATGCAATGACTATGGTGGTGGTTTAGGAAAAGAACACACATGCAATGACTCTAGTGGTGGTTTAGGAAAGGAAGACACATGCAATGACTCTGGTGGATCCATGTGGTTTAGGAAAGGAACACACATGTAATGACTCTGGTGGTGGTTTAGTAAAAGAACACACGTGCAAAGACACTGGTGGTGGTTTAGGAAAAGAACACACATGCAATGACTCTGGTGGTGGTTTAGGAAAAGAACACACATGCAATGACTCTGGTGGTGGTTTATGAAAATAACACACATGCAATGACTCTGGTGGTTTAGGAAAAAACACATGTAATAACTCTGGTGGATCCATGTGGTTTATGAAGGAACACACATGCAATTACTGGTGGTGGTATTAGGAAAATAACACACATGCAATGACTTTGCTGGTGGTTTAGGAAAAGAACACACATGCAATCACTCTGGTGGATAATTGTGGTTTAGGAAAGGAACACACATGCAATGACTCTGGTGGTGGTTTAGTAAAAGAACACACATGCAATGACTCTGGTGGTGGTTTAGGAAAAGAACACACATGCAATGACTCTGGTGGTGGTTTAGGAAAAGAACACACATGTAATGACTCTGGTGGTGGTTTATGAAAATAACACACATGCAATGACTCTGGTGGATCCATGTGGTTTATTAAAGGAACACACATGCAATGACTGTGGTGGATCCATGTGGTTTAGGAAAGGAACACACATGCAATAAGTTTGGTGGATCCATGTGTTTTATGAAGGAACACACATGCAAAGACTAGTGGTGGTATTAGGAAAATAACAGAGATGCAATGACTCTGGTGGTTTAGGAAAAGAAAACACATTCAATCACTCTGGTGGATCAATGTGGTTTAGGAAAGGAACACACATGCAATGACTCTAGTGGTGGTTTAGGAAAAGAACACACTTGCAATTACTCTGGTGGTGGTTTAGGAAAAGAACACACATGCAATGACTCTGGTGGTGGTTTAGGAAAAAACACATGTAATAACTCTGGTGGATCCATGTGGTTTATGAAGGAACACACATGCAATTACTGGTGGTGGTATTAGGAAAATAACACACATGCAATGACTTTGGTGGTGGTTTAGGAAAAGAACACACATGCAATCACTCTGGTAGATAATTGTGGTTTAGGAAAGGAACACACATGCAATTACTCTAGTGGTGGTTTAGGAAAAGAACATACATGCAATGACTCGGGTGGATCCATGTGGTTTAAGAAAGGAACACAGATGGAATGACTCTAGTGGATCCATGTGGTTTAAGAAAGTAACACACATGCAATGACTCTGGTGGATACATGTGGTTTAGGATAAGAAGTCACATGCAATGACTCTAGTGGTTTAGGAAAAGAACACACACGCAATGACTCTGATGGATCCATGTGGTTTATAAAGGACCACACATGCAATGACTCTTGTGGTGGTATAGGAAAAGAACACACATACAATGACTCCAGTGGTGGTTTAGGAAAGGAACACACATGTAATGACTCTGGTGGATCCATGTTGTTTAGGAAAGGAACACACATGCAATGTCTCGGGTGGTGGTTTAGGAAAAGAACACACATGCAATGACTCTGGTGGATCAATGTGGTTTAGGAAAGGAACACACATGCAATGACTCTAGTGGTGGTTTACGAAAGGAACACACATGCAATGACTGTAGTAGTTTAGGAAAGGAACACACATGCAATGACTGTGGTTCCATGTGGTTTAGGAAAAGAACACACTTGCAATGACTCTGGTGGATCCACGTGGTTTAAGAAAGGAACACACATGGAATGACTCTGGTGGATCCATGTGGTTTAAGAAAGGAAGACACATGCAATAACTCTGGTGGATACATGTGGTTTAGGAAAAGAAGTCACATGCAATTACTCGTGGTGGTTTAGGAAAAGAACACACATGCAATGACTCGTGGATTCATGTGGTTTAAGACAGGACCACACATGCAATGACTATGGTGGTGGTTTAGGAAAAGAACACACATGCAATGACTCTAGTGGTGGTTTAGGAAAGGAAGACACATGCAATGACTCTGGTGGATCCATGTGGTTTAGGAAAGGAACACACATGTAATGACTCTGGTGGTGGTTTAGCAAAAAGAACACACGTGCAAAAACTCTGGTGGTGGTTTAGGAAAAGAACACACATGCAATGACTCTGGTGGTGGTTTAGGAAAAGAACACACATGCAATGACTCTGGTGGTGGTTTATGAAAATAACACACATGCAATGACTCTGGTGGTGGTTTAGGAAAAAACACATGTAATAACTCTGGTGGATCCATGTGGTTTATGAAGGAACACACATGCAATTACTGGTGGTGGTATTAGGAAAATAACACACATGCAATGACTTTGCTGGTGGTTTAGGAAAAGAACACACATGCAATCACTCTGGTGGATAATTGTGGTTTAGGAAAGGAACACACATGCAATGACTCTGGTGGTGGTTTAGTAAAAGAACACACATGCAATGACTCTGGTGGTGGTTTAGGAAAAGAACACACATGCAATGACTCTGGTGGTGGTTTATGAAAATAACACACATGCAATGACTCTGGTGGATCCATGTGGTTTATGAAAGGAACACACATGCAATGACTGTGGTGGATCCATGTGGTTTAGGAAAGGAACACACATGCAATAACTTTGGTGGATCCATGTGTTTTACGAAGGAACACACATGCAAAAACTAGTGGTGGTATTAGGAAAATAACATAGATGCAATGACTCTGGTGGTTTAGGAAAAGAAAACACATACAATCACTCTGGTGGATCAATGTGGTTTAGGAAAGGAACACACACGCAATGACTCTAGTGGTGGTTTAGGAAAAGAACACACTTGCAATTACTCTGGTGGTGGTTTAGGAAAAGAACACACATGCAATGACTCTGGTGGTGGTTTAGGAAAAAACACATGTAATAACTCTGGTGGATCCATGTGGTTTATGAAGGAACACACATGCAATTACTGGTGGTGGTATTAGGAAAATAACACACATGCAATGACTTTGGTGGTGGTTTAGGAAAAGAACACACATGCAATCACTCTGGTAGATAATTGTGGTTTAGGAAAGGAACACACATGCAATTACTCTAGTGGTGGTTTAGGAAAAGAACATACATGCAATCACTCGGGTGGATCCATGTGGTTTAAGAAAGGAACACAGATGGAATGACTCTTGTGGATCCATGTGGTTTAAGAAAGTAACACACATGCAATGACTCTGGTGGATACATGTGGTTTCGGATAAGAAGACACATGCAATGACTCTAGTGGTTTAGGAAAAGAACACACACGCAATGACTCTGATGGATCCATGTGGTTTAGAAAGGACCACACATGCAATGACTCTTGTGGTGGTATAGGAAAAGAACACACATACAATGACTCCAGTGGTGGTTTAGGAAAGGAACACACATGTAATGACTCTGGTGGATCCATGTTGTTTAGGAAAGGAACACACATGCAATGTCTCGGGTGGTGGTTTAGGAAATGAACACACATGCAATGACTCTGGTGGATCAATGTGGTTTAGGAAAGGAACACACATGCAATGACTCTAGTTGTGGTTTTCGAAAGTAACACACATGCAATGACTGTAGTGGTAGTTTAGGAAAGGAACACACATGCAATGACTCTGGTGGTTCCATGTGGTTTAGGAAAAGAACACACTTGCAATGACTCTGGTGGATCCACGTGGTTTAAGAAAGGAACACACATGGAATGACTCTGGTGGATCCATGTGGTTTAAGAAAGGAAGACACATGCAATAACTCTGGTGGATACATGTGGTTTAGGAAAAGAAGTCACATGCAATTACTCTGGTGGTGGTTTAGGAAAAGAACACACATGCAATGACTCTGGTGGATTCATGTGGTTTAAGACAGGACCACACATGCAATGACTATGGTGGTGGTTTAGGAAAAGAACACACATGCAATGACTCTAGTGGTGGTTTAGGAAAGGAAGACACATGCAATGACGCTGGTGGATCCATGTGGTTTAGGAAAGGAACACACATGTAATGACTCTGGTGGTGGTTTAGCAAAAGAACACACGTGCAAAAACTGGTGGTGGTTTAGGAAAAGAACACACATGCAATGACTCTGGTGGTGGTTTAGGAAAAGAACACACATGCAATGACTCTGGTGGTGGTTTATGAAAATAACACACATGCAATGACTCTGGTGGTGGTTTAGGAAAAAACACATGTAATAACTCTGGTGGATCCATGTGGTTTATGAAGGAACACACATGCAATTACTGGTGGTGGTATTAGGAAAATAACACACATGCAATGACTTTGCTGGTGGTTTAGGAAAAGAACACACATGCAATCACTCTGGTGGATAATTGTGGTTTAGGAAAGGAACACACATGCAATGACTCTGGTGGTGGTTTAGTAAAAGAACACACATGCAATGACTCTGGTGGTGGTTTAGGAAAAGAAAACTCATGCAATGACTCTGGTTGTTTATGAAAATAACACACATGCAATGACTCTGGTGGATCCATGTGGTTTATGAAAGGAACACACATGCAATGACTGTGGTGGATCCATGTGGTTTAGGAAAGGAACACACATGCAATAACTTTGGTGGATCCATGTGTTTTACGAAGGAACACACATGCAAAAACTAGTGGTGGTATTAGGAAAATAACATAGATGCAATGACTCTGGTGGTTTAGGAAAAGAAAACACATACAATCACTCTGGTGGATCAATGTGGTTTAGGAAAGGAACACACACGCAATGACTCTAGTGGTGGTTTAGGAAAAGAACACACTTGCAATTACTCTGGTGGTGGTTTAGGAAAGAACACACATGCAATGACTCGTGGTGGTTTAGGAAAAACACATGTAATAACTCTGGTGGATCCATGTGGTTTATGAAGGAACACACATGCAATTACTGGTGGTGGTATTAGGAAAATAACACACATGCAATGACTTTGGTGGTGGTTTAGGAAAAGAACACACATGCAATCACTCTGGTAGATAATTGTGGTTTAGGAAAGGAACACACATGCAATTACTCTAGTGGTGGTTTAGGAAAAGAACATACATGCAATCACTCGGGTGGATCCATGTGGTTTAAGAAAGGAACACAGATGGAATTACTCTTGTGGATCCATGTGGTTTAAGAAAGTAACACACATGCAATGACTCTGGTGGATACATGTGGTTTCGGATAAGAAGACACATGCAATGACTCTAGTGGTTTAGGAAAAGAACACACACGCAATGACTCTGATGGATCCATGTGGTTTAGAAAGGACCACACATGCAATGACTCTTGTGGTGGTATAGGAAAAGAAGACACATACAATGACTCCAGTGGTGGTTTAGGAAAGGAACACACATGTAATGACTCTGGTGGATCCATGTTGTTTAGGAAAGGAACACACATGCAATGTCTCTGGTGGTGGTTTAGGAAAAGAACACTCATGCAATGACTCTGGTGGATCAATGTGGTTTAGGAAAGGAACACACATGCAATGACTCTAGTGGTGGTTTACGAAAGGAACACACATGCAATGACTGTAGTGGTAGTTTAGGAAAGGAACACACATGCAATGACTCTGGTGGTTCCATGTGGTTTAGGAAAAGAACACACTTGCAATGACTCTGGTGGATCCACGTGGTTTAAGAAAGGAACACACATGGAATGACTCTGGTGGATCCAAGTGGTTTAAGAAAGGAAGACACATGCAATAACTCTGGTGGATACATGTGGTTTAGGAAAAGAAGTCACATGCAATTACTCTGGTGGTGGTTTAGGAAAAGAACATACATGCAATGACTCTGGTGGATTCATGTGGTTTAAGACAGGACCACACATGCAATGACTATGGTGGTGGTTTAGGAAAAGAACACACATGCAATGACTCTAGTGGTGGTTTAGGAAAGGAAGACACATGCAATGACTCTGGTGGATCCATGTGGTTTAGGAAAGGAACACACATGTAATGACTCTGGTGGTGGTTTAGTAAAAGAACACACGTGCAAAGACACTGGTGGTGGTTTAGGAAAAGAACACACATGCAATGACTCTGGTGGTGGTTTAGGAAAAGAACACACATGCAATGACTCTGGTGGTGGTTTATGAAAATAACACACATGCAATGACTCTGGTGGTGGTTTAGGAAAAAACACATGTAATAACTCTGGTGGATCCATGTGGTTTATGAAGGAACACACATGCAATTACTGGTGGTGGTATTAGGAAAATAACACACATGCAATGACTTTGCTGGTGGTTTAGGAAAAGAACACACATGCAATCACTCTGGTGGATAATTGTGGTTTAGGAAAGGAACACACATGCAATGACTCTGGTGGTGGTTTAGTAAAAGAACACACATGCAATGACTCTGGTGGTGGTTTAGGAAAAGAACACACATGCAATGACTCTGGTGGTGGTTTAGGAAAAGAACACACATGTAATGACTCTGGTGGTGGTTTATGAAAATAACACACATGCAATGACTCTGGTGGATCCATGTGGTTTATTAAAGGAACACACATGCAATGACTGTGGTGGATCCATGTGGTTTAGGAAAGGAACACACATGCAATAAGTTTGGTGGATCCATGTGTTTTATGAAGGAACACACATGCAAAGACTAGTGGTGGTATTAGGAAAATAACAGAGATGCAATGACTCTGGTGGTTTAGGAAAAGAAAACACATTCAATCACTCTGGTGGATCAATGTGGTTTAGGAAAGGAACACACATGCAATGACTCTAGTGGTGGTTTAGGAAAAGAACACACTTGCAATTACTCTGGTGGTGGTTTAGGAAAAGAACACACATGCAATGACTCTGGTGGTGGTTTAGCAAAAAATACATGTAATAACTCTGGTGGATCCATGTGGTTTATGAAGGAACACACATGCAATTACTGGTGGTGGTATTAGGAAAATAACACACATGCAATGACTTTGGTGGTGGTTTAGGAAAAGAACACACATGCAATCACTCTGGTGGATAATTGTGGTTTAGGAAAGGAACACACATGCAATTACTCTAGTGGTGGTTTAGGAAAAGAACACGCATGCAATGACTCTGGTGGATCCACGTGGTTTAAGAAAGGAACACACATGGAATGACTCTAGTGGATCCATGTGGTTTAAGAAAGTAACACACATGCAATGACTCTGGTGGATACATGTGGTTTAGGATAAGAAGTCACATGCAATGACTCTAGTGGTTTAGGAAAAGAACACACACGCAATGACTCTGATGGATCCATGTGGTTTAGAAAGGACCACACATGCAATGACTCTTGTGGTGGTATAGGAAAAGAACACACATACAATGACTCTAGTGGTGGTCTAGGAAAGGAACACACATGCAATGACTCTGGTGGATCCATGTTGTTTAGGAAAGGAACACACATGCAATGTCTCTGGTGGTGGTTTAGGAAAAGAACACACATGCAATGACTCTGGTGGATCAATGTGGTTTAGGAAAGGAACACACATGCAATGACTCTAGTGGTGGTTTACGAAAGGAACACACATGCAATGACTGTAGTGGTAGTTTAGGAAAGGAACACACATACAATGACTCTGGTGGTTCCATGTGGTTTAGGAAAAGAACACACTTGGAATGACTCTGGTGGATCCACGTGGTTTAAGAAAGGAACACACATGGAATGACTCTGGTGGATCCATGTGGTTTAAGAAAGGAAGACACATGCAATAACTCTGGTGGATACATGTGGTTTAGGAAAAGAAGTCACATGCAATTACTCTGGTGGTGGTTTAGGAAAAGAACACACATGCAATGACTCTGGTGGATTCATGTGGTTTAAGACAGGACCACACATGCAATGACTATGGTGGTGGTTTAGGAAAAGAACACACATGCAATGACTCTAGTGGTGGTTTAGGAAAGGAAGACACATGCAATGACTCTGGTGGATCCATGTGGTTTAGGAAAGGAACACACATGTAATGACTCTTGTGGTGGTTTAGTAAAAGAACACACATGCAATGACTCTGGTGGTGGTTTAGGAAAAGAACACACATGCAATGACTCTGGTGGTGGTTTAGGAAAAGAACACACATGCAATGACTCTGGTGGTTCATGAAAATAACACACATGCAATGACTCTGGTGGATCCATGTGGTTTATGAAAGGAACACACATGCAATGACTTTGGTGGATCCATGTGGTTTAGGAAAGGAACACACATGCAATGACTCTGGTGGATCCATGTGGTTTAGGAAAGGAACACACATGCAATGACTCTGGTCGTGGTTTAGTAAAATAACACACATGCAATGACTCTGGTGGTGGTTTAGGAAAAGAAATCACATACAATCACTCTGGTGGATCAATGTGGTTTGGGAAAGGAACACACATGCAATGTCTCTGGTGGTGGTTTAGGAAAATAACACACTTTCAATGACTCAGGTGGTGGTTTAGGAAAAGAACACACATGCAATGACTCTGGTGGTGGTTTAGGAAAAAACACATGTAATAACTCTGGTGGATCCATGTGGTTTATGAAGGAACACACATGCCATTACTGGTGGTGGTATTAGGAAAATAACACACAGGCAATGACTTTGGTGGTGGTTTAGGAAAAGAACACACATGCAATCACTCTGGTGGATAATTGTGGTTTAGGAAAGGAACACAAATGCAATTACTCTAGTGGTGGTTTAGAAAAAGAACACGCATGCAATGACTCTGGTGGATCCACGTGGTTTAAGAAAGTAACACACATGCAATGACTCTGGTGGATACATGTGGTTTAGGATAAGAATTCACATGCAATGATTCTAGTGGTTTAGGAAAAGAACACACACACAATGAATCTGGTGGATCCATGTGGTTTAGAAAGGACCACACATGCAATGACTCTTGTGGTGGTATAGGAAAAGAACACACATACAATGACTCCTTCCGCTTGGACCCATCGAAGTGCATTGTCCAGAGGTAGGACATATCTGGTTTGTCCGGGAGCTGGTTCTCCATCTAGTGCACGAGGAAGTCAGGGAGAACTTGCGACTTGATTGCGTCGCGCTTTTCGTATGTGATGTCTCGTGGAGACAATTCTATTCCCCAAAGCGCGACTCGTCTCGTGGCATCGGGGTTATTGAGGATATGCCCCAACGGGGCGTCGTTGACCACCACGATTGGGTATTCCTAGAAGTAATGGCGCAGTCGCCGGGCGGTCATGAAGACACCGTATGCCAGCTTCTGGTAGTGCAGGTACCGCTGTTTTGTTGGCGTGAGGACCTCGCTGAGGTAGTATACTGGGTGTTGTACCCCGTGGACCTTGTTTTCCTCGGCTCGCTCGACGACGAGCACTGTGCTGACCACCTGGTTGGTGGCGGAGATATATAGCAACAGTGGTTCCCTTTCCCGTGGGGTCACTAGTACTGGCGAGGTGGATAGAAGGCGCTTGAGGTCTTCGAATGCTTCCTGCGCTTCGTTGGTCCACTCGAACTTTTCAGCTTTGCGGAGGAGTTGGTAGAAGGGCAGCGCCTTTTCTCCCATCTGACTAATGAATCGACTGAGGGCTACGATTCGCCCAGCCAGCTGCTGAACGCCCCGTATGTTTTTCGGCTTCTCCATGGCCAGTATGGCTTTTATTTTCTTCGGGTTTGCCTCGATTCCCCTCGCGGATATGAGGTACCCGAGTAGTTGCCCAGATGGCACGCCGAAGGCGCATTTGTCCGGATTGAGCTTGATCCGGTAGCGGTCGAGGTTGGCGAAGGTTTCGCGCAAATCGTTGATTAGGGAGGCTTCTTCCTTGGTATTGATTACTATGTCATTGACATAGACTTGAATGTTGCGACCCAGTTGTTCCTTGAGGCAAGCCTGCATGCACCGCTGGTAGGTAGCTCCCGCGTTTTTTAGCCTGAAGGGCATTGTGTTGTAGCAGAACATCCCAAAGGGCGTTGTAAATGCCGTTTTCTCTTGGTCTCCCTCCTTCATTCGAATATGATTATAGCCTGAGTAGGCGTCGAGGAAGCAGAGGCGCTCGCACCCCGCGGTGGAGTCGATGATCTGGTCGATTCGCGGCAACGGGAAGTGATCCTTTGGGCAGTGCTTATTCAAAGAGGTGAAGTCCACGCACATCCGCAGGATATCCGTGTCTTTTTTTGGTACTAGCACCGTGTTGGCGAAACAAGTGCTTTCCTTGATCTCGCGTATGAATTCGGCATCGAGGAGTCTGTTGATGTCCATGCCAACTGCCTGCGCTCGTGGCTCGGACAATAGCCGAATTGTTTGCTTCACCGGCCTTGCGTCGGGGTTGATGTTGAGTGCGTGCTCGGCGAATTCCCTAGGAACTCCTGGCATGTCCGCAGGACACCAGGCAAAAATTTCCCAGTGCTCACGGAGGAATTCGACGAGCGCGAGTTCCTATGCGGGACTCAAGTTGTTGGCGATGAGGGCCATCTTGGCGGGATCCGATGGGTGGACCTGCACTTTCTTTGTGTGCACCGATGAGTCGAAAGATAGATCGGGCGAGCTTGGCCGGCTCCGGGGGGCAGACTGTTGTCTGTTGACTCTTTCAGTCTTGCGAGTTCTTCCTGCATGCCGAAGGACTGGGAAATTCTATTGAATTCCCTGTCGCAGCTGTCGGATCTCTCGAAGTTCACGTTGATCGTGATGACGCCATTGGGACCTGACATTTTCATCTGCAGGTAGGTGTAGTGTGGCACTGCCATGAACCTAGCGAACGCGACACATCTGAGGATGCAGTGGTATTGTGAGGGCTAGTCGACGACCTCAAAGTCGATGCGTTCGCGCCGGAAGTTCTTCGGCGTGCCGAAGATGACGTCGAGGTTGATTTTTCCCAGGGGATATACGCCTTTTCCTGGGACGATGCCGTGGAATGTTGTGTCTGAGGCCTCCAGGCAAGTTAGAGGGATCCTCATTGCTCGCAAGGTACTCGCGAATATGAGGTTGATGTCGCTTCCGCCATCCATGAAGACACGACTCATGTCAAAGCCTCCGATTTGCGCCTCGAGTACGAGGGGACAATGGCCTAGATGAGGTACTTGAGGCGGGTGGTCGCGTTTGCCGAAGGTAATGCATGACTCGCTTCCACTGAGGTACTCAGTGGTAGATGGTGGCGAGTGTGTGGCCAAGTTGACTTGGCGAGTGATGGCCTTCTGCACTTGATTGGAGGGGCGTCCTTTTTGGACCATCATGGTACCCATGGCCCTTGGGTAGGGTTCGCCTCCCTGGTGCTGGTCCGGTGCAGCTGCGTTTGGGGGCATTCCAGGTGGTGGTGGCGGAGCGCCATGTGCCACGGCGCCTGGGGCGGCTCTGTAGCCTCTTTCGACTGCATTGCGGTTCACCCGAGCTAATCCTTTGTGTAGTTTGAGGAACTCGTGGTAGTCCTTGAGGAGGTGGCTGGACTTCTTCTTCCCGTCATGTTTGTCGATGTAGAAGTGCGCCGTACATGTCCCGGATAGTTTGTCTTCAATGGATGTTGCGGGTGCTTCCTCATGATCGCGGCGTTGCCACACTTGCATGGTCTTCCCGGAGTCACGGTATCCACCGTTACGGTATCCGCCGTTGCGGTTGTCGTCACGTTTGTCGGCGTAGCCGGCTGCGACCATGTTGACGTCGTCGTGATCATCGTAGATGCGCGTATGGCGTTTGCCTCGGCGGTCGCGTCTGCGCTCGAGTTCTGCCTCCTCGTCGGAGTGAACGCGATTTTTCACCGAATCTTCTCCATCAGCCCACCGATTCGCAATTTCCATCAAGTGATCGATGGTCTTGGGCTTCGAGCAGCCTAGCTCCTCCCTGAGCTCTATGCGGCGGACGCCGCCGTTGAATGCATCAATCGCGCGATCCTCCGAGATGTTCTCTGTGGAGTTCTTGACGATGGACCACCTTTGGATGTAGGAGCGTAGCGATTTGCCCGATCGTTGCTGGCAGCATCTTAGCTCTTCGATTGATGCAGGCCGCTTGTACGTGCCCTTGAAATTGCGCACGAAGCTGTAAACCAGCTCATCCCAGCTGTGAATGGATCCGCGTGGGAGGTTGTTGAGCCATGCTCGGGCGGTGCCTTGCAGCTGTAGCTGCAAGCATTGCATGGCCGTGCTTCGACTGCCTCCGTGGAGCCTGATGGAGGAGATGTGGTCCTCCAGCCAGATTTTTGGGTCCTGTAGGCCGTCGAACTTCGGGTTCTCCGACAGGAGTTTAAACCCCTTAGGCATTCGCTTCTGCCTAATGGATCTGCTGAAGCATCTGGCGCCGCAGAGCTCCACATCTTCCTCTTATGAGTCAGGCGACCGAGCGCGTCGCGCCCTTGATTTATCAATCTTGCGCTGCATGAGGTCGTCACGCGCATCATAGTCGCGGTCGTGTCACCGTGAGCGGCAACGTCAAGACAGATCGTGACTATCGTCGCTAGATGAGGGCGAGGAGTAGCGCTTTGCCCTTTTTCGGCTCTGGTGTTGGCTCCTTGTCAAGGGCGGCCTCGATTAATCCATGCCCGTGATCGTAGATCGGTGCATGGCGGCTCGGGGATCTCCAGCTGGCGGCTGGTTGTTAAGGAGGTACATGGTGGCCGCTGTCACCGTAGCCTGCGGCGTCTTGGGGACCACATTGCCTCGTGTGTCGACTGTCATAGAGCTGAAGTCGAGCACCTTTGCAGCTTCTATGCGTTCTTGCTCGGTGAGATAGTCCACCCGAGATTGCCTCTTTTTGGCAATGTACTCGTTGCCTCTTAAGGAGGATCCTCCGTAGGAGGAGAACCCTGCACGACGAAGGCTCGACTCGTTTGCTACTTTTTTGTGCGCCTCGAGTTGCGAGATTGTTTGCACTTGGCACTTGAATTCTTCCTTCAGGAGCCAATGGTAGCCCATTAGCAGTTCTTGCGGAGATCCGAAGGGTAGAGGAGTGCCTCGTAGGGCCTCGCGGCAGCGAGCCCATTCTTGCTCGTTGAGCTTGATCATGACGCATTCGCCGGTTTGCTCGTTTATTATGGTTGGAGGTTCGACTGGTCCTTCATTGTTGGCGTTGGTGCGATCGCCACCATTACCGCCGTTAGCTCCGTTGCCACCGTGGCCGCCGTTTGGCGGGTCGGTTCCATTACCTCGATTGCCCGTGTTGTCGCGGTTGGCGGAGGTGGCGCCTGCGTTGATGCGGCGCACCTGAAGTGATTGGGGAAGCTGCTGCTCCCACAACTCTCAGTTCCGGAACCGTAGGTTCCGTCTTCAGTGGCCAGGTCGCCCAGATCAGAGTCGCGACTGCTGTCGCTGACCCGTGTTTTCGACTGCTGTTGGGGCGTTGAGCTCACTGAGTGTGCCGATTGATGGAGGGAACCATGATGCTGGAGCAATCGACGGCGCCATCGGCTGATCAGGCATGCGAAGCGTGCCCATCTGACCAACTTGGAAGCGGAAGCTCCCTATTGCCAGGCTGATCATGTCGCCTACAGACTCGAAAGCTGGGCGAGTGGCTGGTGTGTGGACGGTGAAGTCGAACGTGCCGAAGAGCTGGCGAATCTCCACTGTTGCGGAGTTGTAGATCGCGGTTGATGGGGCCGAAGAAGCCGCAACATCACCACTCCCAATTCGCACAGACGGCGCCAATTGACGAGGGTTTAACTCATCAATGCCCATTGTTATGGACTTGGGTTTTGGAGAAGGAGGGAGCGCTGGAGACATCTATCGGCTAGCAAACAAGCACACAGGGGACTCAAAGATTTACCCAGGTTCAGGCCTCGTTGAGGTCTCTATTCCTGCTTGTCTGCTCCTGGAATTATCGAAGGAATCGAAGGTTACAATGGTGCACAGATGCAATCTGGCGAGGGTTGTGGAAACTAGGGTTGCATGTGTCCTCCTCGCCGCCCCTCCCAGCCTTTATATAGGTAGGCTCGGTCTCGGGTAGCAGGTCGAGTCGGTTACAAGTTAGGGTTTTTCCCCTTCAAACTTTCTATCTTTAACTTCTTGTTCTTCAAGCAATCGAGAGTCCGTAGGTTACTCGAGTCCTTCATTTGGGCCTTGGCGACACCGTGGGCCTTTACGTATTTAGGCCGTATATACCAAGCTCGAGTACCTGTAGGCTATACCCATGTCAAACACACATCCAATAATATCTAGTGGATCCATGTGGTTTATGAAAAGAACACACATGCAATGACTCTACTGGATCCATGTGGTTTAGGAAAAGAACACACATGCAATGACATCTACTAGATCCATGTGGTTTATGAAAATGACACACATCCAATGACATGCAATTGAATCCTAGCATGCTTCTAGGGTTCCTGGACATGGTTAGACACCACATGATGGAGTGGCATCATTGCATGTGTTCCTTTCCAAAACCACAATGATGCACACTCATACACACACATCCAAGTGGGTGTGGTGATGCAGCATCTTTCAAACCGATGATACAATGCATGTTGTAGTTGAATCCCATCGTGGTGCTAGGGTTCCTAGACTTGGTTGGACACCACATGTTGGAGTGGCATCATTGCATGTGTTGTCTTCCAAAACCACAATGATGCACACTCATACACACACATCCAATGACTCTAGTGGATCCATGTGGTTTATGACAAGAACACACCTTCAATGACATATAGTGGATCTATGTGGTTTAGGATAACAACACACATGCAATGACATCTAGTGGATCCTTGTGGTTTATGAAAAGAACACACATGCAATAACTCTAGTGGATCCATGTAGTTTAGGAAAAGAACACACATGTAATGACATCTACTGGATCCATGTGGTTTATGAAAAGAACACACATGCAATGACATCTACTAGATCCATGTGGTTTATGAAAAATAACACACATGTAGTGACTCTAGTGGATCCCTGTGGTTTATGAAAAGGACACACATACAATGACATGCAGTTGAATCCCAGCATGTTGCAAGGGTTCCTGGACATGGTTGGATACCACAAGCTGCAGTGGTATCTTTGCATGTGTTCTTTTCCAGAAACGCAATGATGCACACAAATACACACACATATCCAATGACTCTACTGGATCCATGTGGTTTACGAAAAGAACACACATGCAATGACATATAGTGGATCCATGTGGTTTAGGAAAAGAATACACATCCAATAATATCTAGTGGATCCATGTGGTTTATGAAAACAACACACATGAAATGACTCTAGTGGATCCATGTGGTTTAGGAAAAGAACACACATGCAATGACATCTACTTGATCCATGTGGTTTATGAAAAGGACACACATCCAATGACATGCAGTTGAATCCCAGCATGCTGCTAGGGTTCCTGGACATGGTTGGACACCACATGCTAGAGTGGCATTATTTTATGTGTTCTTTTCCGAAACCACAATGATGCACACTCATACACACACACATCCAAGTGGGTGTGGTGATGCCGCATCTTTCAAACCGGTGATACAATGCATGTTATATTTGAATCCCATCATGGTGCTAGGGTTCCTGGACATGGTTGGACACCACATGCTGGAGTGGCATAATTGCATGTGGGCTTTTCCAAAACCATAATGATGCACACTCATACGCACACACACACCCAATAACTAGTGGATCCATGTGGTTTATGAAAAGAACACACATTCAATGACATATACTAGATCCATGTGGTTTAGGAAAAATACACATGCAATGACATCTAGTGGATCCCTGTGGTTTAAGAAAAGAACACACATGCAATGACTCTAGTGGATCCATGTGGTTTAGGAAAAGAACACACATGCAATGACATCTACTGGATCCATGTGGTTTATGAAAAGAACCCACATGCAATGACATCTACTGGATCCATGTGGTTTATGAAAAGAACACACATGTAGTGACTCTAGTGCATCCATGTGGTTTATTAAAAGGACACACATGCAATGACATGTAGTTGAATCCCAACATGTTGCTAGGGTTCCTGGACATGGTTGGATACCACATGCTGGAGTGGCATCATTGCATGTGTTCTTTTCCAAAAACACAATGATGCACACTAATACACACACACATCTCCAATGACTCTACTGGATCCATGTGGTTTACGAAAAGAACACACATGCAATGACATATAGTGGATCCATGTGGTGTAGGAAAAGAACACACATCCAATAATATCTAGTGGATCCATGTGGTTTATGAAGAGAACACACATGCAATGACTCTAGTGGATCCATGTGGATTAGGAAAAGAACACACATGCAATGACATCTACTAGATCCATGTGGTTTGTTGGGGATATACTTTTCTAGTATCCTCATAGTCCTCACTGACCAGGGTGGCCCACTTTGGGTTAGAGATTTGCTTCACGGGCGGCCTAGTCAGGGAGAAGAGATGGAGTCCAATCCGGCTATGGGAATGCCTAGAAGACTTACCGACATAGGCCCACAGTGTTACTTGTAGTTCAAGATGTACTCTGTAACCGACTCTTAGTCGTAGCCGGATAGATCTCTCCTGTAAACCCTAGGCCGGATATCTATATAAGCCGTCCTAGGGAGAGCCTTTAGGGCACCCCTTACAATCACAATCTCAACTCGCACAGGCGAACCCTTATAACCCATATTCCAGCTCTCCCAGACATCGATTGCTAGCAGAGTAGGATCCGTCAAAGCCATGGATTCAACTGGGTAAACTTGTGTGCTCACTGTCCTGGAACACCGTACATCTCACACCGCTCTCTTCCGCATGCCTCGAGGACCCCCTCATGGCGTACTTGTCATCAATCCGACGACAATTGGCGTCCACCGTGGGGCAAGTGAGCTTCAGATCTGCATTCCAAGCGGAATCTACAAGAATCGGAATCGGCAAGACTATCACCGTCGGTCGCATCCGCCACGCCAGCGACGTCCCCCTCATCGTTCTCAACGAGACCTGGATTCCGGCTAGGGAGGCTGTGACTGCTTACACCAGCATGTCTTTTGGCGAGATCGATGTTTACATCGGATTTATTGAACCTGCCCCACCCACCCAAGCGGTGATGATAGAGGAAGAAGAAACTTCTGGGTCCCCTTTGTCCGTAGAGGCGGCAGAGTTCCGGATCTCAGAAAAACCTAATCCCACCCAGCCCACACCAATCGGGAAGATAGTGGAGAAATCCGAGCCTGACGAAGACCCGACGGTCCAAGTTGAATCTAGAGTGGATCTCCCTAGAGAAGCCGAATCCCAGATCGACCCACACGCTGAAGTTGAAATCCAGGAGGAGCATAGCAACAACACTGGTTCGGGCTCTGATGACGTCGGGACAGACAGGCCTTTCCTAAGATACACACTAAGACGCATGATGATGCAAACCTCAGGCATAGATGAAATCCTCGAGACCATCAAACGTTTCGACAAAGCCTACTATGAAGACCGCAGTTATCTCAGGAGGGGCGCATCGCAATTTATCGGATATGTAGGATCCGGATCCGACTCTGCCAATGCTGGAGACAACACCGACTCTGTGCTGGAGGCGATCGGAACAAATGCCGACGTACCCACGTCCTCGGATGAGTCGATGACGTCAGTAGATTTACGAAAGTTATCCGCGGAATATGAAGAGGAGTATAAATCCAAAGCTACGAAGGAAGAAGAAGCCATGTATGAAGGATCCGGGGAAAACTCTCCCAAAACGCAGGATGACATGGATACCAGAGATAATCCCGAGGTCCAGATGTCCGAAAGTACCGATCAGAGCTTGACTCTGAGAAACAAACCCAAAGCCGTCTTTGCTACCGGCGCTGCCAAGAAGGCAAATAAGAAGAACAAGAAGAACAAAACCCCGGCGAAAGACCCTCCCGCGGAGGAGGTGATTGCCGAGGAATACGAGGAGGACTCAGATGGAGCACTTATCCCAGACGAGCCCAAAGAAGAGTCGGTGGATGGACACGTGATCACTGAAGGTGCGCGTAAACTCATCGATGCTGCATTCACCACACCTATTCCTACAGCTGCTGAACTTACTGCTGAAGAGCTAGACGAGAGGGCCCAGGCCCTAGAAGCGCGTCGCCAAGTACTCCTCGATGAAGCCAAAAACATTGAGGAGGAAAAGAAACGTATGGAAACTGCGGAGAAGTACAACTCCAGGCAACATCAAAAGACCAGGAAACATCATACTCATGATGACCAATTCCCGCAGATTCACAAACTCCTTTTCGGAGGAGAACTTGGGATGCCTCGACGCGACAGCAATGGGGATTGGGTATATCCAATGCCAGTACAGAACACCGTTGCGGCTCGGGAAATCCTATCGGCTAATCTAGGCCCGGAGCAGATCCGGTTGGGAATCAAACTACTCAACAAAGGACTGGAGCAGCAAAAGGTCGCCCTGACCGGAAGTCAAAAACTGGTCTCCGATTCTGACCAATGTCGTACAGATACGGCGTGGGCTAACGTAAGACCCCAACGGGTTCTAGAACAACAACATCGTTTCGACCGTCGGGAAGACAACTACTCAAGAACCGGATCTTCAGGACAGCACCACAAAGCTGCGCATGACTGGCATAATGTTAACCCAGTTGTGGAGCAAGAGGCGATCGCTGCACTGAATCTAAGGAATCCTCCCCAGCGAGAGTCGAAGGACCGCCGGGAAGAAGATAAAAAAGAAACGTCGGGAGGAGGACCGACAAAGAATGCCACCTCCTTGACACGCAAGCCGTCTGGCTGACGGGCGAGGAAACGATGGACACCACGCCGAGACAAGCCGGCAGGGGGCTCGTCACAATGAAGATCCTCCCCGGAACCAGAATAATAACGCTCCGAACGGAGGCCGGTGATCAGCCGAAAATAACCCAGCTGCTCCACCCTCTCCACCAAGTAGCCATCACAACGATTCCCAAGGAGGGCGTCGTGGTGGAGGAGGTGGTGGCAGAAGCCGAAGTCCAGCTCCAAGGCACCGCAGGCATAGCCGTCACTCAGGACGATCTCTATCCCCAAATGACGCAAGGCACAGGATCAACTCCAATATAGAGGCGCAGCGCTATGAAAATGATGACATATACGTGGGCCCAAAGTGCTTCGGACCATGCATAAGAGCTACAAGATTCCCGGAAGGATTTGCTATCTCAAGACATATTCAAGCCTGCGACGGCATAACTCGGCCATATACTTGGCTACAGGATTTTTTCCAAGCTTGCTGCATCGCCACAGGCGGAAATAGCCTGGTCGCAACACGATATCTCCCACTTATGTTGCGGAAGACGGCACGATCATAGCTCAATGAACTTCCAGAGAACACCATCCATAACTGGTATGACATGCAAAGTGTGCTTTTTCGGAATTTCGAAGGCGCATACCAGAGGCCCTGTACGGTCGGAGACCTACAGCGTTGCACCCAGAAAGCCAGAGAAACTTGACAGGATTATCTCAGACGATGGATTGACACCAAGAACTCCTGTGAAGGAGTAAATGACCAAACTGCGATTGAAGCTTTCATTGCAGGTCTCCCAATTGGTTTACTACATCATCGCTTGAAGTGTGACAAAGTCACTGATTTGGGAGAAATGATAGAAATAGCGAAAAAGTATGCAGATGCTGACGATGATGCAGAGGGATTGCTCAACGCCCTGGCTGTGCCACAGTCGGCAAAACAACCAAAGCAACAAGCTCAGAAGCGCAAGAATACCTCGGAAGAAAAACCCAATGCGGAAATGGTAGTGGTCACTGCTACTTTCGGGTCTAGAGGACAAGGAGGACGTGGCGGTGGCCGCGGACACGGTCGTGGGACGTCAAGATTCCAAGGTAGAGGAGACCAGCAACCCAGAAAAACCTACTCTTGGGCCGACATTGCCAATAACCCATGTGTGCATCACTTAGACGCCAATGGGGGCTCGTCCCACACAAATGCCGAGTATCATTTCAATGACGATATTAAAAGAGATGATACCGCTGTCTACAAAGCTAAGCGGAAGAAGGGAAAGAAGAATCCCAAAAAGGATAAAGAGACCAAGGAAGATTCCGACATGGAGGAAGCTAACGCTTCAAATCCCAAGCCGGAAGGGAAGAAAAATTTTCCGACTAAGAAAGACACTTATGTCACCTTCCTCGGATCTCAACCAGCAAAGGTCAAAAAGGTAGTTCTACATGAGCTCAATGCAACAGTTCCGGCTGTCCCCCAATTCTTGGACTGGTCGGCAGTGGCAATCACATTTGACCGTGCTGATCATCCGCCTAAGTTGCACAGGCGAGGAAAATACGCCTTAATCGTCAATCCACTTATTGACGGTTATGGTTTCTCCAAGACTCTCATGGATGGTGGCAGCAGTATTAATATTCTGTATGTTGAAATGCTACGCCGGACTCGGAGACCCAGCTAAACCACAGCTATGTCCTAGGAAGACAAGCAAATTCCCTGGGAGAGATCACTTTGGATGTTACCTTTGGAACTCCAAAGAACTATCGGACGGAGGCACTTTCTTTCGAAGTGGTCCCGTTCAAGAGCGCGTACCACACTATATTCGGACGTCCGGCTTACTGGGCTTTTATGGCTCGTCCGTGTTACATTTACAATATGATGAAAATTCTAGGTCCCAACAGTGTAATCACCATTAGGGGAGACCCGAAGAAAGCGCAAGAGTGCGAGGATGGAAATGACGCCTTTGCTAAAGCCGTGCTGCACGCCCAGGAGTACCAGGAGATCAAGAAGAGCATAGATCCATTTGATATGCCCGCAACAAAGAAGGAGGTGACAAAGCCGAATCTACAGTTTAAGGCATCAGAAGAGACGAAGAAGACGCCGTTGAAGGATGATGACCCCTCCAAGGTGACCCAGATAGGTGTAGGCCTAGATAACGCATAAGAAAGCGCGCTCGTCAAGTTCCTCGAAGCAAATCAAGATATCTTCGCATGGCAGCCATCTGACATGAGCGGAGTACCTAGGGAACTTGCCGAGCACTCTTTAAATGTAAACCCGAATGTTAAACCCATCAAACAGTCCTTACGATGTTTCGGTGATGAAAAGCGTAAGGCAATAGCTAAGGAACTAGCACGGCTCGAGTTAGCCGGATTCATAGAAGAGGTCATCCACACTGAGTGGTCGGCCAATCCTGTAATGGTCCCTAAAAAGGACACCACTGATTTAAGGATGTGTGTTGATTATACTGCCTTGAACAAGGCTTGTCCCAAAGATCCGTTTGCTCTACCTATGATTGATCAAGTTATCGATTTTACGGCAGGCTCGGAACTCCTCTGTTTTCTCGATGCATATTCCGGTTATCACCAAATCTGGATGAAGGAATCTGACAAAGTCAAAACTTCATTCATAACCCCCTTCGGAACCTTCTATTTTTTTACAATGCCCTTTGGGCTGAAGAACACAGGAGCTACGTACCAGCGCACAATGCAGCGTTGCCTCCATGATCAAATCGGACGCAATGTGCATGCTTATGTGGATGATATTGTGGTGATGTCCAAAAAGAAGGAAACGTTGATTTCCGACTTGGAGGAAACATTCGCCAATCTACGAAAATACAACATAATGCTTAATCCGAAGAAATGCTTCTTTGGAATCCCAGCCGGAAAATTGTTAGGTTTCATCGTGTCTCAAAGAGGCATAGAGGTGAACCGAGACAAAATCAAGGCTATACTCAATATTTCCAGGCCAACTCGCCTGAACGACGTACAAAGACTAACTGGTTGCATGGCTACAGTCAGTCGGTTTGTAAGCCGGCTCGGTGAAAGAGCCGCACCATTATACAAACTCCTGAAAAAGACCAAGGATTTTGTGTGGACCGACGAAGCTGAAGCTGCACTACAAGACCTAAAAACAGTACTCTCATCTGCTCCTATCCTTGCTGCACCGGAACCACAGGAACCGATGTTGCTCTATCTTACTGTGACAAACAAAGTCGTAAGTATTGTTATGGTAGTGGAGAGACCAGAGGAAAATCAAGAACACTTAGTGCAGCGTCCAACTTACTTTGTCAGCGAGGTCCTGACAGAATCGAAACAGCGGTATCCGCACTATCAAAAGCTAGCTTATGGTGTGTTCTTAGCATCTCGTAAGCTACGACACTATTTTCAGGAGCATCCAATTATCGTGGTGAGCACAGCTCCCATGAGAGATATAATCAACAACAGTGACGCCACAGGACGCATCGCCAAATGGGGCATAGAGCTCTCAGCTTTCGATATTGAGTATAAACCTCGGACAACAATCAAATCTCAAATCCTTGCCGACTTTGTTGCTGATTGGACAGAGACGAAGGAGAAAATGACCCTCCCTGAGTCGGAATATTGGACCCTATATTTTGATGGGTCTAAGGCTCATGGGGGCTCGAAGGCTGGCGTGGTACTCAAATCACCCCAAGGAGACAAACTTCTATATGTGTTGCAGATCCACTTCACAGCAACAAATAATATTTCTGAGTATGAAGCACTACTGCATGGAATCCAGATTGCTAAGGATATCGGCATCCGACGTTTGATGTGTTATAGAGATTTAGATCTTGTTGCTCAACAAGTGTAGGATATTTGTAACGCAAATAAACACATGGCAGCATATAAAGTTGTCGTGGATGATCTATCTAAATTGTTCGAAGGGTTTGAGGTTCAACATATCCCTCGAGAAGAAAATGAGGAAGCAGATGCATTATCTCGGATAGGCTCTGCACGGAAAGAGATCCCGGATGGTGCTTTGTTAGAGCACCTCAAAGTTCCCTCAATAAAAGGAGTGGACGAGGAATATCCGACCAAATCTGACTCACCTCTAGTAGCAGTTCTAGCTATAATTCCCAGCTGGACTCAACCCTACCTTGACTATTTGGTAGATGGCAAATTACCCGAAGACGAAGTTCTGAGCCAGCAGATTGTCCGACGAGCAAAAGCCTATACAGTAGTTAGTGGTGAGCTCTATAAGCAGAGTGTATCTGGGGTCTTTCAGCGTTGTGTATCTCCGGAAGAAGGAGTGGAAATCCTCAGAGAAATCCACGAAGGCGAGTGTGGTCACCATGCTGCAGCCAAATCTTTAGTGGCAAAAGCTTTCAGACACGGTTTTTTTGGCTTACAGCTAAGGCAGATGCCAAACGGCTGGTCAAGACGTGCAAGGTCTGCCAAAAGTACGCCAAACAAGCTCACATTCCGACTGATCAGCTGCGAACAATACCTATAACATGTCCTTTCGTGGTCTGGGGGCTTGATATGGTAGGACCGTTTAAACGGGCTCCAAGTGGATTTACTCACCTCTTAGTGATGGTGGATAAATTCACCAAATGGATTGAGGCTAAACCCGTCACTAGTTGTGATGGAGCAACAACCAAAAGATTTGTCGAGGATGTTATAATCCGGTATGGTTATCTGCATAGTATTATCACGGACAACGGGAGTAATTTTTCTATGGGAGAACTGGCCGAATTCTGCAACGAACAAAATATCCGGCTTGACATTGCGTCAGTCGCACATCCACAGGATAGTGGACAAGTTGAAAGAGCAAATGGTTTAATCCTACAAGGCCTAAAACCGAGACTTGAAGCACCACTACGACGTGCTGCGGGGGCTTGGGCAGAGGAATTACCTTCTATAATATGGAGTTTACGAACAACTCCGAATAGGTCAACATGATACACACCTTTCTTCTTGGTATATGGCGCAGAAGCAGTTCTTCCTAGTGATTTGATTCACACTTCTCCTAGAGTGGCCGTGTATATCAAAGAGGATGCTGAGGTTTCTCGACAAAATGATATCGACTTAGTTGAAGAAGTTCACGTCGTTGCTGAAATGAGATGAACAGCCTATCAGCAGAAGTTACACAAGTATCATAGCCAGAGAGTTAGAAATAGATCTTTCAATAAGGGTGATTTGGTTATTCGGCTTGTGCAACAAAGAAAGCACAAACTTTCCCCGGTATGGGAAGGGCCATTTTTAGTTAGTCGAGTATTACACAATGGTTCATACTACCTAACTAATATGAGGCCATTCAAAGAAAGACCTGCTACTAAGAAGAGAAAGAGAGCTGGAGGCAGTACAAATTCGGATGAGTTAGACAGACCATGGAATATTGCTCACCTACGTCCCTTTTATTCTTAGTTTATCCTTCTTTGTAATCATATATATGTACATGTTTTGAGAGAAATAAAAGTTTTGGTCGCCTCGAAGTTTTTTCTGAGAAGTTTTTACCATCTTATTTCCGAATGATCATGTCACAGTCAAAAATCCTAGAATACTTGAAAGTACTTTATGCTCATGTTTGTTCCGGTTTAGATTTCCGATTCTAAAAAATGCTACCTTCGGGTATAATTCTAAAGTTTCTAGTCTATACTTTGGTTATTTGTCTGATTGCCGGATGCGGGTATTTTCCAAGTAGTGAATTGTTTGTACTGGAAGCCGGCTTTGTTTCCGAGTTTAAACTGGTTTAGCAATTGAGCTCCGTTGCTCGGCAAAGTTTCTGAGCTAAAAGTTTAGTCGGCTCACGAAAGGAATGAGGCGGAAAGCCAGATAAACGGTAAGTGTAGGCAAAAAAAGTATAAGTGCTTATGTAAACATTTCAGGCACACAAAAAATCAAAGCCAAAAGTGCTGAATAGATTAAAACTTAGCACTAGCAAAAGTATAATGCTACATATTTACAGACCCATAATGTTTTCAGAATAACACATTTGTCTCTGATAATCTATGATGCAGGAGAAGAGGTAGGAGCGGCCGGCTCGCTGGATGCATCGACCTCGGCTTGATAACGATCCGAGATGTCCAAATCCGATATGGTTTGTCCATCATCGGAAACTTCGACTGCTTCTTCCGGAGGCAGAGGCAGTGTCTCCACGCGGTTGAAGAAGGGAGTGTCGTACCTTGTCAAGTTACCTACGCGGCACCCATATCTGGCGCAGGAGTCCATGATGGATTTGATATCTTGCTTCTGGCCGTCTTCGTCCACAGTAGAGTACCCTCTGGTCACTTGCCAGATTTCCATGCTTCCATGGTGCCTCATGAGCATGCTGAGAGCATTCTGTGCTACGGATCGCGTGTAGGACATGTTCCAGTCCTGGACAAGCTGCGGAATCTCTTTTGCCTTGTCCCGCACCTGAAAGTCGGACATGCTATGCATGTCCGGAACCCTGAGAGCTTCGCCAATGTCCTCGATGGATTGCCGGAAGTCGTGAAGCAAATCATCGACTTGGGTAAGCCGATGGGTGCGAGGCTCGGCAGAGGTGGAGTCCGTCAAGTTCAGAGGACCTATGCATATAACACAAAAACAGTTAAATAAATCTGACATCGAAAAAGTCGAAGAATGTAAACAAGTCAGAAAGATGGAAACATACCAAAGATGACATCATCAACTTTGGTTTTCTCTTCATGAAGACTCCGAAGTTCAGCCCGGAGCGCCTTGGAAAGGTCCTTCTCTCTGCAAAGCTCGTCATTGAGATCCGAGATTTTCTGCTCGTGGAGTGTAATCTTGCGATCACGCTCCACGGTGGCCATGTAGGAGGATTCGAGAACTTGAGCAATGCTCTTCTCATGATCCGCCTTAAGATGGTTTAGCTCTCGACGGAGATCCTTGTTTTCCACCAGAGTCTTCAGATTCTCGGCCCCTTCGATCATAGCACATGACTGCTTTATCAGTACTGTAAGTCAAAAAGAACAATAGTTCAGCAAAAATATTTGACTATGAAAATGCAAGACAAGGTTTGAGTCTCGGAATGTTTACCTTCGGCCTCATCCTTGGAAACTTTAAGCTCGCATTTTTAAGTCGGAGAGATTTGATCTCTCTCCGCTTATTGCAGACATTATTCAACAATTCCTGGTTATATGAATTAACTTTCTGTAAGTCAAAATACCTAGAGTCATAGGTCTATTAAAGACTCAGGCTAATATTGTAACTAATATCTGCATGAGCCTTGGGGGCTATACTAGTTCATTCTTTGGCATCCTAATGAAGCATAAACCCGGATTGTTTATCCAACTTCATGCTTGGGGGCTAGAGGATATGATATAAAGTACAATAAAGAAAAGCGTGAGTTGGAATTCTGACTTACGTGATGTTCATGTGTGAGCTTGCTCAAGCACATGTTCACCTCAGTGGTAACCTTCTCGGCGAGGGTGAGTGGAATAACCGGAGGTGGTGGAAGCACACCAGCTCTTAGTCCCTCGTCGCAAAGGCGGACTTGTTCGAGAAGATCGGAGTACTTAATGTCCTCCTCTTCTTGTGCTTCTTCTTCGGCAGAGAGATTACGGCTTTCCAGGCATTGCCAGGCCAGCAGCTGGATTTCCTCCGTAGATTTCCGAGACAAGCCAAATTTGGCAAGTCCCGGATTGTTCAGGAGATTTTCAGCGAAGGTCTCTGTCGAGGGATCATTACCCGAAGAGGGTTCACCCTTATCAAAACTCGAGTCACCCATGGTGATGTCATTCTGCAACTCAAGGGTCGCTGGCCCTGTTGAGGGAGCCGGATCTTCTGCGGTGATCGGGGATGGAGTAATCACCGGAGCTGCAGAAGGTTGAGGGGCAGGAGTCGGAGGAGCTGTGGCAGGAGAAGCCATGGTTAACTTCGTCTGACACAGGGGCTTTGAGATATTCCCCTTCCCCTTGCCCTTGATGAGCTGCTTAGCTCTGAGAATGTAATAGAATGAAGAACATTATATCTCAGAAGGAATCATGAAGTAAAGTACAAAGGTGGAAGTTTTGCAGAAAGTTACCTCTTCACAACTGGCACCTATTTTGTGCTGATGGCTACTGTCGGAGCTTTGCGCTTCCTGGGCACAATGTCCGGCAGTGGGACCAATTCCTCCTCCTGAGAAAACTCGGGAGGATAGCCCTCGATAGGAGCAAACTCCAACTCGGGGAGGTCGGCAAGCTGAAAAGAAGATAGTATCTCAGTGTTGCGAAACAAATTAAAGGTGAAACATATAAAAAGGGTTTATTGCTAAAGCTTACCGGCACTACAGGGTCTTCCGCTGTATGCATGTCCAGGGAATCCGGGATCTTTCTCTTGATCTTCTCCTTAATCAGCCATTTAATCTGGCTTATGTAATCCTGTGGCTTTAAAGCCTTGGGACTGATGCGGAGGGAGTCATTTTTCGATGCCGTGATGGAATGCATCAGTCGGTCGCCGTGGTGCTAGAGAGGCTGGATCCGGCGTGCCACCCAAGATTGGACCAAGTCGGACCCTCTCAGGCCCTTGTGCTTCATCAGATACTCGATCCGTCTCTTGGCGAGAATAAAATCATCACTAAGAGCTGGAGCAGCCTCGTCCCAAGACGCTCGGGGAGTGGCGGCTCCATCGACAAAAGCCGACAAAGCAGAAGCTTTGCCGGGAGCAGGAATATCCTTATGATAAAAGAAGGTAGCCGGCCACTGTTTGACCGACTCACTAGCTAAAATCCTAGGATAGACGTGCTCACGTCTAACCGAAAGACTAATTGTGCCGGTAATGTAAGGATTACCGGCGGTGATAGAGTTTCTCCGGACATGGAAATAAAACCGGAAGAGAATGAGACTCGGCCTAATGCCGAGATACCCCTCACACAAGGACGCATAGGCGCTCATCTCTAAAAGGGAGTTTGGGGGGAGATGGTGAAGCTGAACACCGTAGTGATCTATCACCTCGGAAAAGAATTCTGAGGGAGGGAAAGACAAACCTCTGTCGAGGTGGGTGCCAATGTGCACCCACTCGTCGGTGCGTGGGTTGGGGATGGTTTCACCGAAACCACTCTGCCAGTCGCCGACACGGAGGAGTCCTTCGTTCTCCATGCCGGTGAGCTTGGCGTCATCGAGGATGCACGGGATCCAAACCCCACGATTGCTTTCTTTCTCTGTTGCCGCCACCACCGTCGCTGCTGCTATTGTCGTAGCCAAGCCGCATGATGAGGATGAAGCCATTCTTCCGGTGCGCCAGTGACCTTGGGTGGGCGGCGCTGGGAATCTGGAGGCAAGGGAGCTTTGTGCGCGTGGGAGAAGTGGAGGAGAAGGAAACAACATGGGGAATAGGTGAAGAAGATGAGGGAAAGAGAATCCTCACCCCTTATAACCACCGAACCGCGCCAAGATTCATGCAAATGGCACAGTAAATGACTCTAGTGGATCCCTGTGGTTTATGAAAAGAACACAGATGCAATGACTAGTGGATCCATGTGGGTTAGTAAAAGAACACACATGCAATGACATCTACTGGATCCATGTCGTTTAGGAAAAGAACACACATGCAATGACATCTACTGGATCCATGTGGTTTATGAAAAGAACACACATGTAGTGACTCTAGTGGATCCATGTGGTTTATGAAAAGGACACATGCAATGACATTTAGTTGAATCCCAACATGTTGCTAGGGTTCCTGGACATGGCTGGATACCACATGATGGAGTCGCATCATTGCATGTGTTCTTGTCCAAAAACACAATAATCCACACTAATACACACACATCTCCAATGACTCTACTGGATCACTTTGGTTTACGAAAAGAACACACATGCAATGACATATAGTGGATCCATGTGGTTTAGGAAAAGAACACACATCCAATAATATCTAGTGGATCCATGTGGTTTATGAAAAGAACACACATGCAATGACTCTAGTGGATCCATGTGGTTTAGGAAAAGAACACACATGCAATGACATCTACTAGATCCATGTGGTCTATGGAAAGAACACACATGCAATGACATCTACTGGATCCATGTGGTTTATGAAAAGAACACACATGCAATGACTCTAGTGAATCCATGCGGTTTATGAAAAGGACACATGCAATGACATGCAGTTGAATCCTAGCATGCTGCTAGGGTTCCTGGACATGGTTGGACACCACATGCTGGAGTGGCATCATTGCATGTATTCTTTTCCAAAACCAAAATGATGCACACTCATACACACACATCAAAGTGGGTGTGGTGATGCATCATCTTTCAAACCGGTGATACAATGCATGTTGTAGTTGAATTCCATCATGCTGCTAGGATTCATGGACATGGTTGGACACCAGATGCTAGAGTGGCATCATTGCATGTGTTCTTTTCCAAAAACACAATGATGCACACTGATACACACACACATCCAATGACTCTAGTGGATCCATGTGGTTTATAAAAAGAACACACATGCAATGACTCTAGTGGATCCATGTGGTTTAGGAAAAGAACGCACATGCAATGACATCTACTAGATCCATGTGCTTTATGGAAAGAACACACATGCAATGACATCTACTAGATCCATGTGGTTTATGCGAAGAACACACATGCAATGACTCTAGTGGATCCATGTGGTTTATGAAAAGAACACACATACAATGACATCTACTGGATCCATGTAGTTTATGAAAAGAACACACATGCAATGAATCTAGTGGATCCATGTGGTTTATGAAAAGGACACTCATGCAATAACATGCAGTTGAATCCCAACATGTTGCTAGGGTTCCTGGACATGGATGGACACCACATGCTGGAGTGGTATCATTGCATGTGTTGTTTTCCAAAACTACAATGATGCACACTCATACACACACATCCAAGTGGGTGTGGTGATGCAGCATCTTTCAAACCAGTGATACAATGCATGTTGTAGTTGAATCCCATCATGCTGCTAGGGTTCCTGGACATGGTTGGACACCACATGCTGGAGTGGCATCATTTCATGTGTTCTTTTCCAAGACCACAATGATGCACACTCATACACACACACATCCAATGACTCAAGTGGATCCATGTGGTTTATGAAAAAAACACACATGCAATGACATATAGTGGATCCGTGTGATTTAGGAAAAGAACACACATTCAATGACATCTAGTGGATCCACGTGGTTTATGAAAAGAACACACATCCAATAATATCTAGTGGATCCATGTGGTTTATGAAAAGAACACACATGCAATGACTCTAGTGGATCCATGTGGTTTAGGAAAAGAACACACATGCAATGACATCTACTAGATCCATGTTGTTTATGAAAAGAACACACATCCAATGCAAGAAGTTGAATCCCAGCATGCTGCTAGGGTTCCTAGACATGGTTGGACACCACATGCCGGAGTGGCATCATTGCATGTGTTCTTTTCCAAAACCACGATGATGCACACTCATACACACACATCCAAGTGGGTGTGGTGATGCAGCGTCTTTCAAACCGGTGATACAATGCATGTTGTAGTTGAATCCCATCATGGTGCTAGGGTTCCTGGAAATGGTTGGACACCACATGCTAGAGTGGCATCATTGCATGTGTTCTTATCCAAAACCACAATGATGCACACTCATACACACACACATCCAATAACTTTAGTGGATCCATGTGGTTTATGAAAAGAACACACATTCAATGACATGTTCTGGATTCATGTTGTTTAGGAAAACAACACACATGCAATGACATCTAGTGGATCCCCGTGGTTTATGAAAAGAACACACATGCAATTACTCTAGTGGATCCATGTGGGTTAGTAAAAGAACTCACATGCAATGACATCTACTGGATCCATGTGGTTTATGAAAACAACACACATGCAATGACTCTAGAGAATCCATGTGGTTTATGAAAAGGACACACATGCAATGACATGCAGTTGAATCCCAACATGCTGCTAGGGTTCCTGGACATGGTTGGACACCACATGCTAGAGTGGCATCATGGCATGTATTCTTTTCCAAAACCACAATGATGCACACTCATACACACACACATCAAAGTGGGTGTGGTGATGCATCATCTTTCAAACCAGTGATACAATGCATGTTGTAGTTGAATTCCATCATGTTGCTAGGATTCCTGGACATGGTTGGACACCACATGCTGGAGTGGCATCATTGCATGTGTTCTTTTCCAAAAACACAATGATGCACAATGATACACACACACATCCAATGACTCTAGTGGATCCATGTGGTTTATGAAAAGAAAACACATGCAATGACTCTAGTGGATCCATGTGGTTTAGGAAAAGAACACACATGCAATGACATCTACTAGATCCATGTGGTTTATGGAAAGAACACTCATGCTATGACATCTACAAGATCCATGTGGTTTATGCAAATAACACACATGCAATGACTCTAGTGGATCCATGTGGTTTATGAAAAGAACACACATGGAATGAGTCTAATGGATCCATGTGGTTTAGGAAAATAACACACATGCAATGACATCTACTGGATCCATGTGGTTTATCGAAAGAACACACATACAATGACATCTACTGGATCCATGTAGTTTATGAAAAGAACACACATGCAATGAATCTAGTGGATCTAAAGGATACACGTGCAATAACATGTAGTTGAATCCCAACATGTTGCTAGGGTTCTTGGACATGGTTGGACATCACATGCTGGAGTGGTATCATTGCATGTGTTGTTTTCCAAAACTACAATGATGCACACTCATACACACACATCCAAGTGGGTGTGGTGATGCAGCATCTTTCAAACCAGTGATACAATGCATGTTGTATTTGAATCCCATCATGCTGCTAGGGTTCCTGGACATGGTTGGACGCCACATGCTGGAGTGGCATCATTTCATGTGTTGTTTTCCAAAACCACAATGATGCACACTCATATACACACACACGTCCAATGACTCAAGTGGATCCATGTGGTTTATGAAAAGAACACACATGCAATGACATATAGTGGATCCATGTGATTTAGGAAAAGAACAGACATTCAAAGACATCTAGTGGATCCATGTGGTTTATGAAAAGAACACACATGCAATGACATCTACTCGATCCATGTGGTTTATGATAAGAATACACATGCAATGACATCTACTGGATCCATGTGGTTTAGGAAATGAACACACATTCAATGACATCTACAGGATCCATGTGGTTTATGAAAGGAACAAGGATCCATGTGGTTTATGAAAGGAACACGTTTATGAAAAGAACACACATGAAGTGACTCTAGTGGATCCATGTGGTTTATGAAAAGGACACACATGCAATGACATGTAGTTGAATCCTAGTATGTTGCTAGGGTTCATGGACATGGTTGGACACCACATGCTGGAGTGCCATCATTGCATGTGTTCTTTTCCAAAACCACAATGACGCACACTCATACACAAACACACATACAAGTGGGTCTGGTGATGCAGCATCTTTCAAATCGGTGATACAATGCATGTTTTAGTTGAATCCTAGCATGCTTGTAGGGTTCCTATCATGGTTGGACACCACATGCTAGAGTGGAATCATTGCATGTGTTCTTTTCCAAAAACACAATGATGCACACTGATACACACACACATCCAATGACTCTAGTGGATCCATGTGGTTTATGAAAAGAACACACATGCAATGACATATAGTGGATCCATGTGATTTATGAAAAGAACACACATGCAATAATATCTAGTGGATCCATGTGGTTTATGAAAAGAACACACCTGCAATGACTCTAGTGGATCCCTGTGGTTTAGGAAAAGAACACACATGTAATGACATCTACTTGATCCTTGTGGTTTATGGAAAGAACACACATACATGTACATCTAGTACATCCATGTGGTTTATAAAAAGAACACACATTGAATGACTCTACTAGATCCATGTGGGTTTATGAAAATGACACACATGTAATGAAATGTAGTTGAATCCCAGCATGCTGCTAGGGTTCCTAGACATGGTTGGACACCACATGCTAGAGTGGCATCATTGCATGTGTTCTTTTCCAAAACCACAATGATGCACACTCATACACACACATCCAAGTGGGTGTGGTGATGTAGTATCTTTCAAACCGGTTATACAATGCATGTTGCAGTTGAATCCCATCATGCTGCTAGGGTTCCTAGACATGGTTGGACACCACATGTTGTAGTGGCGTCATTGCATGTGTTCTTTTCCAAAACCTCAATGATGCACACTGATACACACACACATCCAATGACTCTAGTGGATCCATGTGGTTTATGAAAAGAACACAAATTCAATGACATATAGTGGATCCATGTGGTTTATGAAAAGGATACACATGCAATAACATGTAGTTGAATCCCAACATGTTGCTAGGATTCCTGGACATGGTTGGACACCACATGCTGGAGTGGTATCATTGCATGTGTTGTTTTCCAAAACTACAATGATGCACACTCATACACACACATCCAAGTGGGTGTGGTGATGCAGCATCTTTCAAACCAGTGATACAATGCATGTTGTATTTGAATCCCATCATGCTGCTAGGGTTCCTAGACATGGTTGGACGCCACATGCTGGAAAGGCATCATTTCATGTGTTTTTTTCCAAAACCACAATGATGCACACTCATATACACATACACATCCAATGACTAAGGTGGATCCATGTGGTTTATGAAAAGAACACACATGCAATGACATATAGTGGATCCATGTGATTTAGGAAAAGAACAGACATTCAATGACATCTAGTGGATCCATGTGGTTTATGAAAAGAACACACATGCAATGACATCTACTCGATCCATGTGGTTTATGATAAGAATACACATGCAATGACATCTACTGGATCCATGTGGTTTAGGAAAAGAACACACATTCAATGACATCTACAGGATCCATGTGGTTTATGAAAGGAACACACTTATGAAAAGAACACACATGAAGTGCCTCTAGTGGATCCATGTGGTTTATGAAAAGGACACACATGCAATGACATGTAGTTGAATCCTAGCATGTTGCTAGGGTTCATGGACATGGTTGGACACCACATGCTGGAGTGGCATCATTGCATGTGTTCTTTTCCAAAACCACAATGATGCACACTCATACACAAACACACATACAAGTGGGTCTGGTGATGCAGCATCTTTCAAATCAGTGATACAATGCATGTTTTAGTCGAATCCTAGCATGCTTCTAGGGTTCCTATCATGGTTGGACACCACATGCTAGAGTGGCATCATTGCATGTGTTCTTTTCCAAAAACACAATGATGCACACTGATACACACACACATCCAATGACTCTAGTAGATCCATGTGGTTTATGAAAAGAACACACATGCAATGACATATAGTGGATCCATGTGATTTATGAAAAGAACACACATGCAATAATATCTAGTGGATCCATGTGGTTTATGAAAAGAACACACCTACAATGACTCTAGTGGATCCATGTGGTTTAGGAAAAGAACACACATGTAATGACATCTACTTGATCCTGGTGGTTTATGGAAAGAACACACATGCATGTACATCTAGTACATCCATGTGGTTTATAAAAAGAACACACATTGAATAACTCTACTGGATCCATGTGGTTTATGAAAAGGACACACATGTAATGAAATGTAGTTGAATCCCAGCATGCTGCTAGGGTTCCTGGACATGGTTGGACACCACATGCTAGAGTGGCATCATTGCATGTGTTCTTTTCCAAAACCACAATGATGCACACTCATACACACACACATCCAAGTGGGTGTGGTGATGTAGTATCTTTCAAACCGGTTATACAATGCATGTTGCAGTTGAATCCCATCATGCTCCTAGGGTTCCTAGACATGGTTGGACACCACATGTTGTAGTGGAGTCATTGCATGTGTTCTTTTCCAAAACCTCAATGATGCACACTAATACACACACACATCCAATGACTGTAGTGGATCCATGTGGTTTATGAAAAGAACACACATTAAATGACATATAGTGGATCCATGTGGTTTTTGAAAAGGAGACACATGCAATAACATGTAGTTGAATCCCAACATGTTGCTAGGGTTCCTGGACATGGTTGGACACCACATGCTGGAGTGGTATCATTGCATGTGTTGTTTTCCAAAACTACAATGATGCACACTCATACACACACATCCAAGTGGGTGTGGTGATGCAGCATCTTCCAAACCAGTGATACAATGCATGTTGTAGGTTAATCCCATGATGCTGCTAGGGTTCCTGGACATGGTTGGACGCCACATGCTGGAGTGGCATCATTTCATGTGTTGTTTTCCAAAACCACAATGATGCACACTCATATACACACACATATCCAATGACTCAAGTGGATCCATGTGGTTTATGAAAAGAACACACATGCAATGACATATAGTAGATCCATGTGATTTAGGAAAAGAACAGACATTCAATGACATCTAGTGGATCCATGTGGTTTATGAAAATAACACACATGCAATGACATCTACTCGATCCATGTGGTTTATGATAAGAATACACATGCAATGACATCTACTCGATCCATGCGGTTTATGATAAGAATACACATGCAATGACATCTACTGGATCCATGTGGTTTAGGAAAAGAACACACATTCAATGACATCTACAGGATCCATGTGGTTTATGAAAGGAACACGTTTATGAAAAGAACACACATGAAGTGCCTCTAGTGGATCCATGTGGTTTATGAAAAGGACACACATGCAATGACATGTAGTTGAATCCTAGTATGTTGCTAGGGTTCATGGACATGGTTGGACACGACATGCTGGAGTGGCATCATTTCATGTGTTCTTTTCCAAAACCACAATGACGCACACTCATACACAAACACACATACAAGTGGGTCTGGTGATGCAGCATCTTTCAAATCGGTGATACAATGCATGTTTTAGTTGAATCCTAGCATGCTTCTAGGGTTCCTATCATGGTTGGACACCACATGCTAGAGTGGCATCATTGCATGTGTTCTTTTCCAAAAACACAATGATGCACACTGATACACACACACATCCAATGACTCTAGTGGATCCATGTGGTTTATGAAAAGAACACACATGCAATGACATATAGTGGATCCATGTGATTTATGAAAAGAACACAGATGCAATAATATCTAGTGGATCCATGTGGTTTATGAAAAGAACACACCTGCAATGACTCTAGTGGATCCATGTGGTTTAGGAAAAGAACACACATGTAATGACATCTACTTGATCCTTGTGGTTTATGGAAAGAACACACATACATGTACATCTAGTACATCCATGTGGTTTAAAAAAAGAACACACATTGAATGACTCTACTGGATCCATGTGGTTTATGAAAAGGACACACATGCAATGAAATGTAGTTGAATCCCAGCATGCTGCTAGGGTTCCTGGACATGGTTGGACACCACATGCTAGAGTGGCTTCATTGCATGTGTTCTTTTCCAAAACCACAATGATGCACACTCATACACACACACGTCCAAGTGGGTGTGGTGATGTAGTATCTTTCAAACCGGTTATACAATGCATGTTGCAGTTGAATCCCATCATGCTGCTAGGGTTCCTAGACATGGTTGGACACCACATGTTGTAGTGGCGTCATTGCATGTGTTCTTTTCCAAAACCTCAATGATGCACACTGATACACACACACACATCCAATGACTCTAGTGGATCCATGTGGTTTATGAAAAGAACACACATTCAATGACATATAGTGGATCCATGTGGTTTATGAAAAGGAGACACATGTAATGACATCTTGTGGATCCATGTGGTTTATAAAAAGAACACACATGCAATGACTCTAGTGGATCCATGTGGTTTAGGAAAAGAACGCACATGCAATGACATCTACTGGATCCATGTGCTTTATGGAAAGAACACACATGCAATGACATCTACTAGATCCATGTGGTTTATGCAAAGAACACACATGCAATGACTCTAGTGGATCCATGTGGTTTATGAAAAGAACACACATACAATGACATCTACTAGATCCATGTAGTTTATGAAAAGAACACACATGCAATGAATCTAGTGGATCCATGTGGTTTATGAAAACGACACACATGCAATAACATGCAGTTGAATCCCAACATGTTGCTAGGGTTCCTGGACATGGATGGACACCACATGCTGGAGTGTTATCATTGCATGTGTTGTTTTCCAAAACTACAATGATGCACACTCATACACACACATCCAAGTGGGTGTGGTGATGCAGCATCTTTCAAACCAGTGATACAATGCATGTTGTAGTTGAATCCCATCATGCTGTAGGGTTCCTGGACATGGTTGGACACCACATGCTGGAGTGGCATCATTTCATGTCTTCTTTTCCAAGACCACAATGATGCACACTCATACACACATCCAATGATTCAAGTGGATCCATGTGGTTTATGAAAAGAACACACATGCAATGACATATAGTGGATCCATGTGATTTAGGAAAAGAACACACATTCAATGACATCTAGTGGATCCATGTGGGTTATGAAAAGAACACATATCCAATAATATCTAGTGGATCCATGTGGTTTATGAAAAGAACACACATGCAATGACCCTAGTGGATCCGTGTGGTTTAGGAAAAGAACACACATGCAATGACATCTACTAGATCCATGTTGTTTATGAAAAGGACACACATCCAATGCAAGCAGTTGATTCCTAGAATGTTGCTAGGGTTCCTGGACATGGTTGGACACCACATGCTAGAGTGGCATCATTTCATGTGTTCTTTTCCAAAACCACGATGATGCACACTCATACACACACATCCAAGTGGGTGTGGTGATGCAGCGTCTTTCAAACCGGTGATACAATGCGTGTTGTAGTTAAATCCCATCATGGTGCTAGGGTTCCTAGAAATGGTTGGACACCACATGCTAGAGTGGCATCATTGCATGTGTTCTTATCCAAAACCACAATGATGCACACTCATACACACACACACATCCAATGACTTTAGTGGATCCATGTCGTTTATGAAAAGAACACACATTCAATGACATGTTGTGGATTCATGTTGTTTAGGAAATAACACACATGCAATGACATCTAGTGGATCCCCGTCGTTTATGAAAAGAACACACATGCAATTACTCTAGTGGATCCATGTGGGTTAGGAAAAGAACACACATGTAATAACATCTACTGGATCCATGTGGTTTATGAAAAGAACACACATGCAATGACTCTAGAGAATCCATGTGGTTTATGAAAAGGACACACATGCAATGACATGCAGTTGAATCCCAGCATGCTGCTAGGGTTCCTGGACATGGTTGGACACCACATGCTGGAGTGGCATCATTGCATGTATTCTTTTCCAAAACCACAATGATGCACACTCATACACACAAACATCAAAGTGGGTGTGGTGATGCATCATCTTTAAAACCGGTGATACAATGCATGTTGTAGTTGAATTCCATCTTGTTGCTAGGATTCCTGGACATGGTTGGACACCACATGCTGGAGTGGCATCATTGCATGTGTAGTGACTCTAGTGGATCCATGTGGTTTATGAAAAGAACACACCTGCAATGACTCTAGTGGATCCATGTGGTTTAGGAAAAGAACACACATGTAATAACATCTACTTGATCCTTGTGGTTTATGGAAAGAACACACATACATGTACATCTAGTACATCCATGTGGTTTATAAAAAGAGCACACATGTAGTGACTCTAGTGGATCCCTGTGGTTTATGAAAAGGACACACATGCAATGAAATGTAGTTGAATCCCAGCATGCTGCTAGGGTTCCTAGACATGGTTGGACACCACATGCTAGAGTGGCATCATTGCATGTATTCTTTTCCAAAGAGCACACATGTAGTGACTCTACTGGATCCATGTTGTTTATGAAAAGGACACACATGTAATGAAATGTAGTTGAATCCCAGCATGCTGCTAGGGTTCCTGGACATGGTTGGACACCACATGCTAGAGTGGCATCATTGCATGTGTTCTTTTCCAAAACAACAATTATGCACACTCATACACACACACATCCAAGTGGGTGTGGTGATGTAGTATCTTTCAAACCGGTTATACAATGCATGTTGCAGTTGAATCCCATCATGCTGCTAGGGTTCCTAGACATGGTTGGACACCACATGTTGTAGTGGCGTCATTGCATGTGTTCTTTTCCAAAACCTCAATGATGCACACTAATAAACACACACATCCAATGACTCTAGTGGATCCATGTGGTTTATGAAAAGAACACACATTCAATGACATATAGTGGATCCATGTGGTTTTTGAAAAGGAGACACATGCAATAACATGTAGTTGAATCCCAACATGTTGCTAGGGTTCCTGGACATGGTTGGACACCACATGCTGGAGTGGTATCATTGCATGTGTTGTTTTCCAAAACTACAATGATGCACACTCATACACACACATCCAAGTGGGTGTGGTGATGCAGCATCTTTCAAACCAGTGATACAATGCATGTTGTATTTGAATCCCATCATGCTGCTAGGGTTCCTAGACATGGTTAGACGCCACATGCTGGAAAGGCATCATTTCATGTGTTCTTTTCCAAAACCACAATGATGCACACTCATATACACATACACATCCAATGACTAAGGTGGATCCATGTGGTTTATGAAAAGAACACACATGCAATGACATATAGTGGATCCATGTGATTTAGGAAAAGAACAGACATTCAATGACATCTAGTGGATCCATGTGGTTTATGAAAAGAACACACATGCAATGACATCTACTCGATCCATGTGGTTTATGATAAGAATACACATGCAATGACATCTACTGGATCCATGTGGTTTAGGAAAAGAACACACATTCAATGACATCTACAGGATCCATGTGGTTTATGAAAGGAACACACTTATGAAAAGAACACACATGAAGTGCCTCTAGTGGATCCATGTGGTTTATGAAAAGGACACACATGCAATGACATGTAGTTGAATCCTAGCATGTTGCTAGGGTTCATGGACATGGTTGGACACCACATGCTGGAGTGGCATCATTGCATGTGTTCTTTTCCAAAACCACAATGATGCACACTCATACACAAACACACATACAAGTCGGTCTGGTGATGCAGCATCTTTCAAATCAGTGATACAATGCATGTTTTAGTTGAATCCTAGCATGCTTGTAGGGTTCCTATCATGGTTGGACACCACATGCTAGAGTGGCATCATTGCATGTGTTCTTTTCCAAAAACACAATGATGCACACTGATACACACACACATCCAATGACTCTAGTGGATCCATGTGGTTTATGAAAAGAACACACATGCAATGACATATAGTGGATCCATGTGATTTATGAAAAGAACAAACAGGCAATAATATCTAGTGGATCCATGTGGTTTATGAAAAGAACACACCTGCAATGACTCTAGTGGATCCATGTGGTTTAGGAAAATAACACACATGTAATAACATCTACTTGATCCTTGTGGTTTATGGAAAGAACACACATACATGTACATCTAGTACATCCATGTGGTTTATAAAAAGAATGCACATTGAATGACTCTACTGGATCCATGTGGTTTATGAAAAGGACACACATGCAATGAAATGTAGTTGAATCCCAGCATGCTGCTAGGGTTCCTGGACATGGTTGGACACCACATGCTAGAGTGGCATCATTGCATGTGTTCTTTTCCAAAACCACAATGATGCACACTCATACACACACATCCTAGTGGGTGTGGTGATGTAGTATCTTTCAAACCGGTTATACAATGCATGTTGCAGTTGAATCCCATCATGCTGCTAGGGTTCCTAGACATGGTTGGACACCACATGTTGTAGTGGCGTCATTGCATGTGTTATTTTCCAAAACCTCTATGATGCACACTAATACACACACACATCCAATGACTCTAGTGGATCCATGTGGTTTATGAAAAGAACACACATGCAATGACATATAGTGGATCCATGTGGTTTATGAAAAGGATACACATGTAATGACATCTGGTGGATCCATGTGGTTTATGAAAAGAACACACATGCAATGACTCTAGTGGATCCATGTGGTTTAGGAAAAGAACGCACATGCAATGACTTCTACTAGATCCATGTGCTTTATGGAAAGAACACACATGCAATGACATCTACTAGATCCATGTGGTTTATGCAAAGAACACACATGCAATGACTCTAGTGGATCCATGTGGTTTATGAAAAGAACACACATACAATGACATCTACTGGATCCATGTAGTTTATGAAAAGAACACGCATGCAATGAATCTAGTGGATCCATGTGGTTTAGGAAAACGACACACATGCAATAACATGCAGTTGAATCCCAACATGTTGCTAGGGTTCCTGGACATGGATGGACACCACATGCTGGAGTGGTATCATTGCATGTGTTTTTTTCCAAAACTACAATGATGCACACTCATACACACACATCCAAGTGGGTGTGGTGATGCAGCATCTTTCAAACCAGTGATACAATGCATGTTGTAGTTGAATCCCATCATGCTGCTAGGGTTCCTGGACATGGTTGGACACCACATGCTGGAGTGGCATCATTTCATGTGTTCTTTTCCAAGACCACAATGATGCACACTCATACACACACATATCCAATGACTCAAGTGGATCCATGTGGTTTATGAAAAGAACACACATGCAATGACATATAGTGGATCCATGTGATTTAGGAAAAGAACACACATTCAATGACATCTAGTGGATCCATGTGGTTTATGAAAAGAACACACATCCAATAATATCTAGTGGATCCATGTGGTTTATGAAAAGAACACACATGCAATGACCCTAGTGGATCCGTGTGGTTTAGGAAAAGAACACACATGCAATGACATCTACTAGATCCATGTTGTTTATGAAAAGGACACACATCCAATGCAAGCAGTTGAATCCTAGCATGCTGCTAGGGTTCCTGGACATGGTTGGACACCACATGCCAGAGTGGCATCATTGCATGTGTTCTTTTCCAAAACCACGATGATGCACACTCATACACACACATCCAAGTGGGTGTGGTGATGCAGCGTCTTTCAAACCGGTGATACAATGCATGTTGTAGTTGAATCCCATCATGGTGCTAGGGTTCCTCGAAATGGTTGGACACCACATGCTAGAGTGGCATCATTGCATGTGTTCTTATCCAAAACCACAATGATGCACACTCATACACACACACATCCAATGACTTTAGTGGATCCATGTCGTTTATGAAAAGAACACACATTCAATGACATGTTGTGGATTCATGTTGTTTAGGAAAACAACACACATGCAATGACATCTAGTGGATCCCCGTCGTTTATGAAAAGAACACACATGCAATTACTCTAGTGGATCCATGTGGGTTAGGAAAAGAACACACATGCAATGACATCTACTGGATCCATGTGGTTTATGAAAAGAACACACATGCAATGACTCTAGAGAATCCATGTGGTTTATGAAAAGGACACACATGCAATGACATGCAGTTGAATCCCAGCATGCTGCTAGGGTTACTGGACATGGTTGGACACCACATGATGGAGTGGCATCATTGCATGTATTCTTTTCCAAAACCACAATGATGCACACTCATACACACACATCAAAGTGGGTGTGGTGATGCGTCATATTTTAAACCGGTGATACAATGCATGTTGTAGTTGAATTCCATCTTGTTGCTAGGATTCCTGGACATGGTTGGACACCACATGCTGGAGTGGCATCATTGCATGTGTTCTTTTCCAAAAACACAATGATGCACAATGATACACAGACACATCCAATGACTCTAGTGGATCCATGTGGTTTATGAAAAGAAAACACATGCAATGACTCTAGTGGATCCGTGTGGTTTAGGAAAATAACACACATACAATGACATCTACTAGATCCATGTGGTTTATGGAAAGAACACGCATGCAATGACATCTACTAGATCCATGTGGTTTATGCAAAGAACACACATGCAATGACTCTAGTGGATCCATGTGGTTTTTGAAAAGAACACACATGCAATGACTCTAATGGATCCATGTGGTTTAGGAAAAGAACACACATAATGACATCTACTGGATCCATGTGGTTTATCAAAAGAACACACATACAATGACATCTACTGGATCCATGTAGTTTATGAAAAGAACACAAATGCAATGAATCTAGTGGATCCATGTGGTTCATGAAAAGGATACACATGCAATAACATGTAGTTGAATCCCAACATGTTGCTAGGGTTCTTGGACATGGTTGGACACCACATGCTGGAGTGGTATCATTGCATGTGTTGTTTTCCAAAACTACAATGATGCACACTCATACACACACATCCAAGTGGGTGTGGTGATGCAGCATCTTTCAAACCAGTGATACAATGCATGTTGTATTTGAATCCCATCATGCTTCTAGGGTTCCTAGACATGGTTGGACGCCACATGCTGGAAAGGCATCATTTCATGTGTTCTTTTCCAAAACCACAATGATGCACACTCATATACACATACACATCCAATGACTAAGGTGGATCCATGTGGTTTATGAAAAGAACACACATGCAATGACATATAGTGGATCCATGTGATTTAGGAAAAGAACAGACATTCAATGACATCTAGTGGATCCCTGTGGTTTATGAAAATAACACACATGCAATGACATCTACTCGATCCATGTGGTTTATGATAAGAATACACATGCAATGACATCTACTGGATCCATGTGGTTTAGGAAAAGAACACACATTCAATGACATCTACAGGATCCATGTGGTTTATGAAAGGAACACACTTATGAAAAGAACACACATGAAGTGCCTCTAATGGATCCATGTGGTTTATGAAAAGGACACACATGCAATGACATGCAGTTGAATCCTAGCATGTTGCTAGGGTTCATGGACATGGTTGGACACCACATGCTGGAGTGGCATCATTGCATGTGTTCTTTTCCAAAACCACAATGACGCACACTCATACACAAACACACATACTAGTGGGTCTGGTGATGCAGCATCTTTCAAATCAGTGATACAATGCATGTTTTAGTTGAATCCTAGCATGCTTCTAGGGTTCCTATCATGGTTGGACACCACATGCTAGAGTGGCATCATTGCATGTGTTCTTTTCCAAAAACACAATGATGCACACTGATACACACACACACATCCAATGACTCTAGTGGATCCATGTGGTTTATGAAAAGAACACACATGCAATGACATATAGTGGATCCATGTGATTTATGAAAAGAATACACATGCAATAATATCTAGTGGATCCATGTGGTTTATGAAAAGAACACACCTGCAATGACTCTAGTGGATCCATGTGGTTTAGGAAAAGAACACACATGTAATGACATCTACTTGATCCTTGTGGTTTATGGAAAGAACACACATACATGTACATCTAGTACATCCATGTGGTTTATAAAAAGAACACACATTGAATGACTCTACTGGATCCATGTGGTTTATGAAAAGGACACACATGTAATGAAATGTAGTTGAATCCCAGCATGCTGCTAGGGTTCCTGGACATGGTTGGACACCACATGCTAGAGTGGCATCATTGCATGTGTTCTTTTCCAAAACCACAATGATGCACACTCATACACACACACATCCAAGTGGGTGTGGTGATGTAGTATCTTTCAAACCGGTTATACAATGCATGTTGCAGTTGAATCCCATCATGCTGCTAGGGTTCCTAGACATGGTTGGACACCACATGTTGTAGTGGCGTCATTGCATGTGTTCTTTTCCAAAACCTCAATGATGCACACTGATACACACACACACACATCCAATGACTCTAGTGGATCCATGTGGTTTATGAAAAGAACACACATTCAATGACATATAGTGGATCCATGTGGTTTATGAAAAGGATACACATGCAATAACATGTAGTTGAATCCCAACATGTTGCTAGGGTTCCTAGACATGGTTGGACACCACATGCTGGAGTGGTATCATTGCATGTGTTGTTTTCCAAAACTACAATGATGCACACTCATACACACACATCCAAGTGGGTGTGCTGATGCAGCATCTTTCAAACCAGTGATACAATGCATGTTGTAGTTGAATCCCATCATGCTGCTAGGGTTCCTGGACATGGTTGGACGCCACATGCTGGAGTGGCATCATTTCATGTGTTCTTTTCCAAAACCACAATGATGCACACTCATATACACACACATCCAATGACTCAAGTGGATCCATGTGGTTTATGAAAAGAACACACATGCAATGACATATAGTGGATCCATGTGATTTAGGAAAAGAACAGACATTCAATGACATCTAGTGGATCCATGTGGTTTATGAAAAGAACACACATGCAATGACATCTACTCGATCCATGTGGTTTATGATAAGAATACACATGCAATGACATCTACTAGATCCATGTGGTTTAGGAAAAGAACACACATTCAATGACATCTACAGGATCCATGTGGTTTATGAAAGGAACACCCTTATGAAAAGAACACACATGAAGTGCCTCTAGTGGATCCATGTGGTTTATGAAAAGGACACACATGCAATGAAATGTAGTTGAATCCCAGCATGCTGCTAGGGTTCCTTGACATGGTTGGACACCACATGCTAGAGTGGCATCATTGCATGTGTTCTTTTCCAAAACCACAATGATGCACACTCATACACACACACACATCCAAGTGGGTGTGGTGATGTAGTATCTTTCAAACCGGTTATACAATGCATGTTGCGGTTGAATCCCATCATGCTGCTAGGGTTCCTAGACATGGTTGGACACCACATGTTGTAGTGGCGTCATTGCATGTGTTCTTTTCCAAAACCTCAATGATGCACACTGATACACACACATCCAATGACTCTAGTGGATCCATGTGGTTTATGAAAAGAACACACATGCAATGACATATAGTGGATCCATGTGGTTTAGGAAAATAACACACATGTAATGACATCTGGTGGATCCATGTGGTTTATGAAAAGAACACACATGCAATGACTCTAGTGGATCCATGTGGTTTAGGAAAAGAACGCACATGCAATGACATCTACTAGATCCATGTGCTTTATGGAAATAACACACATGCAATGACATCGACTAGATCCATGTGGTTTATGCAAAGAACACACATGCAATGACTCTAGTGGATCCATGTGGTTGAATGACATGCAATCCCAGCATGCTGCTAGGGTTCTGTCAACACCCGGATTTTTATCCCAGATGCCTGTTATGCCATACATCGCAATCCCAGGATTACCATTTTTGTGACACATAACATATTGGATATCACAGTACATCATCCATTACAAACCATAATAAGGCCTTACACAAATAAAGGATCTCATGATCTAGTATTAGTACAAACAAGTAGCAGAATAAATAGCGTAGTGGTGGGCTCCATATTCAGTGTCACAGGCAATGCTGACGATGGGAGATGATCCTAGTTGTCTTAGCCGTCCTGTTGTCCTTCTTCCAGATAGTCCTCCTCATAGTCTGGCCATGGAATAGCCAGGGACAAAGACATGAGTACTCTTTAAGTACTCGCAAGCTATCACTAACAAGTAATGTAGTTCTAGTAGGAATGCTAAGTTCTAAGTTTATTTGCAAAGTTAAGTTTGAAACCTAAGCTGAGTTCAGAAACAAAGAAAGATAAAATAAAGTTCTAAATCACCTAAGTGGGAACTTAGTTGTCATAGTCACAACCATGTTGTGGTCAAGTCATGTCACAATTCATTTCATAAGTCATTTTGAAAACATCTGACAACGGAATAGTATGGCCACTCCAACTGTCCATAACCGCGGACGCGGCTATTCGAATAGTTTGACACTCTGCAGAGGTGGTACACTTTCACCACAAAATTCAATACATCTATCAAGGATAACCCTGAATCATCATACTTAGTATGCAGATAATCAAACATAACCTTTCCTTTACACACTCTTGTATAAGCACCTCTCCTATGAGCTTGTCCTCCTAGCCATGCCCATCTGCCATCCTAGGCACTGCATAGGTGAACAACATTGAGAGGTAGCATCAGCTCAAACCTCTCCCACGAGGGAACTCATACTAATGCATATAAACTTCCAGCTAAGCCTTACCCAATTCAGGTATTGTGGTTGTACGGTAAAATTGGAATGGTATCGCATCCGAACCCAACCATCAGCTTTTATAAAGGGCTAAAGCTCATGCCTCAACATTTTCATCATCATAAACCATTTGTGTTTCTCAACACATGTCAAAACATCTCAATAGAATGACTCATCATTCCAAGGTTTTCATAAGCATTTTCACCAAGTATTCCCATCTAGAGTGATCAAGTTTTCGGTTTAGCTCTAATCACTAAGTTAAGAGTGTTCACTAAGGTGGGATGCTAATCTCAATCTCATTCCATAGAATGACATCTAGTATAGGCCAAGTTTTATACTCTTTATGCTATCTAAACTACTTTCTAAAATCTCACAAAGCATTACTAGGAGTAAAGAAAACTTTGGTAAAGCAAAAGGTAAAACTTGTAAGTAAAACTTGGGATTGGTATAACTCAAAAGGTATAACCAAAGCATGTCTAATGCATTTGCTCAAGTTAAGGGGGAAAGTGTTAACTTGCTTAGTTCTAGCTTGCCTTGATTGATGCAGTGGTTGAAATTCTCCTCGTCTTCTTCGGAGTAGAACTCCTCCTCGTAGACTTGGTCGGTACTATCGTCTATAAATACATACGGGATACACAATCACTAAACAATACTTAACTAGTCTATTTAGCACACTAAGGCACACATTTGATGATCTAGTATCATCACATTCATCACAAGATTTAATGAACTAGTTTTATTTATTTTATTTGAGAAAAGTAATTTCTACTCATTGAAATTAACTAAGATTTAATATTCTCCAATTAAAATATGGGATCATGTGGACACATGTCATCACCACATATTCTAATACATGGCAATGTGATTTAAATGTTGGATCACATTTTACAAAGTTTAGGATTCATATTTAAATGATTTAAAGTGACTAGAAATTCCTATATAGCATTATTTTGGTATTAGTCTAAAGTCCTACATGCAAACCTAAATATTATTACATATTCAGATAGATATTATCCAATGTGATTTTTGAGAGTTGGAATCAACTCAAACGCTATTATGGTTGATTTTTGAAAAATGTTTGAATGTAGAAAAGTATCTGTCTTGTTATTTTTTCTATATGTGATCTATAACTCTAATTGATTTAAATCCAACGTGCTTGGATAAATATTTGCATTATCTTTCTATCAAAATTTGAATCATTCAATTTGGTTTAGTAGAACTCTCTGAATTGATTTTTAAACTAGGGACAAAATCTAGTTTAAGCTTTAATAGAAAAATCTTTATTTGAATTCTAGGGCCAGCGCGGGTAACTAAATGGGCCGGTCCAGTGACACTCCACGGCATAGAGGACAACTGATAGGGGGTGCCGCATGTCAGCGGCTCTTCTAACACGAAGAGGTACGGGGCGATGTGGGCCGTGCGATTAGAATCTAGATCAATGGTCGTGGCTCATCATCGACGATGGACTGGTCAACGGCGAAACTGAACCCTAGCGGCTCAGTGGGAGTCGATTGGGGGCTTACCAGGGTGCCAGCTAACATGGCGATGGGGTCGATCGAACGAGTGGACGACGGCGGACTCAGGCGAGGTCGCGGCGGCTCCTAGGGTGGTTGCAATCGACGGGCCCCTTTCTCCTCCGTTGCGGTGACTCCGGTGGAAATTCTAGCAAACAGCTGCTCGAGCAGCTCCGGCGAGAGGTGTGAGGGACTCTGTGGGAGGTGGGGAGTGTTGGAGTATGGAGAAATGGTGCTGGTGAGGGCTCCTTTTATAGGTCAATGAGGAGACCGTGGGGTGCGACGGTGAGCTCGTCGGTGACGATGGTACAGAGGGCTAGAGGCATGGGCGAGGTAGACAGACGGTGTCTTGCCTCCTGGCGGTCATCTATGGTGTAATGACATGGCTAGGGGCGGTGGCATTTGGTCGAGAAAGGTCAACGCTCTGCGCGGCAGAGGCGGTGCTCGACACTGCATGCGGTGGCTGCTGGTCGCGCGATGGGAAAAGGGCATGTCCTAGAGCATGCTGGGGTTATGGCGGAGCGGCACGTGCAAGCTGAGGGAAAGGCGCGGCGTGTGCTGGCCTGTCGGGGACGGTGCTCTGGCATGCTCCGTGCATGTCATAGAGGCTTGGCGCGCGGGCGTGCGTCGGTGGTCCAGTGCTCGGCTGTGTCCGTGCGGTGGACAGGGGGTCACGGTAGGTTGCGGCGGAGCTAGGGGACGTGCTGGATTGGCGCGGCTTGGTCTCTGGCGCGTTGTCCATGTTTGGCCGGCCGTGACCAAGAATGGGCGGCGCGCTACTATACTTCACGGCGAAAGGGGGTGCTGGTCTGGGCTGGGGTAGATGCTAGGGGGACAAGGAGTTAAGATGGAGACCAAATTGGTCGATGATCACTGTAGAATTAGTGAAGCTACTCTAGTTCTTATTCTATGCTTGCCATGTGTTCGACAGAATGTCCGCATGAAGGAAATTTTTGAATTTTTAAATGATTTTTGGTGTGTGACTTGATCTCATGCTTGGTAGTCTGTGTTTGCCTGGGATGGTCAAGATGAACTCATTTGAGTGGTTTTTGAAAAAGTGGGATCTATGCATATGAAATGGATTCCATTTTCAAATGCCATTTAAAATGAGTGTTTAAATGTTTTTGTAAGATTCCAAAGTGGGCCTTGGTAGATCTTTACTTGTACTAGCAAGGGGTGCAAAGAGTTAGAATTGTTTCTGTTTGAATTTGACTTCTAGGAACACCTAAAGTGACCTAGTGGATTAAAATGGCACAAATAACCATTTGCATTTATTAATTCCATTTGATTTCATTTTCTTTGGATTTGGTTTTGGAATGATCTAGATGATGTGGCATTCACCCACTACAAGGAATGTGCTAACTGGTGACCCCAAATATTGGTCATAGAAAGGTCATAGTAGTCCGTCTATGACTTTTCTATGACCAAAAATAGTAGGTCGCATACCGAGGGTCACTATAGACAGCTAACGACCTTTTTTTTGAATTAGTCATGGACTATTATGACCAAAATAGATGGTCATAGTGTTTATGACCAAAATTTTGGTCATGGCATTCTGACCTGTCCACGTAAGCCAATCCTACGTGGAATCTGACATGGCAACAAATTCAGCCTGGTCCAGTTCGGTCTTTAAAATGGGCCTAGCCCAAAATTTTGGCCTTTTAACTTTCCAGGCCCAAGCCTATTTTTGGTACAATTTATTTTGGGCTTTGCTCTTTTACGGCCATTTCTCTTTGGGGCTTTCAGGCATTTAAATGACATATTTTTTTGGGCCACGGTCTTTTAACAACCCATAAATTTTAAGCCTTTTCACTCCACTTTTTCAATATTACTTATGTTCTCATTAACCACCAGCCATGTTTCAATTTCCACATTTTGCCAGCAAATATACAATATTGTAGTAAAAACAGAAAACAAATAAATATTATCAATCTACAAGCCAAATTTGGCTAACAGTATAATATTTACATAGTTTTTCTCCTAGATACTATCACAACATATAACCAGCTCTTTCATGATTGGGGCTTCTGGCTTCTTCACACCTCTTGACCATCAGCACCTTCTCTTCTCCTCGGCAACATCGCCTTCTTGTCAGCAGCAACATCTCATCTCCTCGGCACCGTCGCCTTCTTGCCTAGGTGCTCCTTTCCTCTTCCTCTTGACCATCAACACCTCGACGCCTAGGGGCTCCCCACACATTCCTTGCACAGAGATCAGTACCAACAAACATTAGTATATTATAATGCAAAATGGAAGTCATAGTTATAGTTGCAGATTTTGGATTTGTTATCAAAATTGATTCATATTCCAAAGAAAAATGACAGTAGCAGTAGGTGACTACGAATACAAAGAGAAAAGACACATCAACTGATTCATACTTCTCTAGATTGCAGCAAATACAGTGTACTCCCTAGCTTGCAAGAATCGACTAAGAATCTTGACAAAGAGTGGGAGTAGCACTGTGTTAAAATGGTACTGTAAAAATGGCAGTATGCACATCTAACACATCAAGAATAGTGAATCAATTCGATACATGTTACATGTCCTCACATAATAAATACAAGACAGTAATGACAGTATGCACATCTAACACAGATAGAAAAGCTTGTGATGTGAACAAATTAAGTACTTGAGGAACAAGGATGCCAAATTGATGCAAACCGATAGAAACCATAACCAGAACTCCCAGCTAGGATGTAAATGTAACAGTTTGAGAAGGAACTGTGAGTAAGCAGCATCAATTTAATCGGGAATACACCATTATTTGTAGATATAAACATACCAGGATTTTGTACAAAATCAGAAGGATGCCAAGAGCCAAAACATGATGAGATAATGTAGCACTTAGGGGACAAGACAGAAAACTAAATGTCGTGGCGAATTGAAATCTCCCACAAGGAAGTTGGTACTAGCTTCTACAGAAAGAAATCTCCTTTTCAAAAAGAACTATCACCACTGTCAGAGCATGATGCAGCAAACGAGAGTTTTGTAGTGACCTGCATTGCATGGTTGTGTTTCATTAGTGTTGCTGGAAACAATGAATAAGGGGCCACGACACTGTCCAAATGAATAGCACAGTCATACAGTTCCATAATTCGACTAAGATTGTATGGCATGCATAGATCCAATTTTCTTCTATGCCAAGTAAGCAATGATCATCCAGTTAACACTAGATGCATTATATGGAGAACAGAGACCATAAATAACTCTCCAAATAGTAAAGCCTCTTAAATTCTGTGTGCAACAATAAACTCACCTAATAGAGCAATAACAGAGAAGGGTGCCCATCTTTGTAGCTTAAATGACTCATGTAGTATTTAGCACTACCCAGTCTACAACAAACAGATTATAGAACTCAAAAGCCGTCTACAGTATAAGCCTAAAAAGGAATGCTGCATTAAAATCCTAGGAGTCCACAAATAATCCATGAACACATTATATTCTAACTTAATTTAGGAATCACCACCAACACCATTTAGCTCACAGAAGAAGTTGAAATTCTGCATTGGCTGAGCTTGGACTAGAACTTATAACTAGGAGGGGTCACACTAACTTAATAGAACAAGATTTGATGATACCATTTTGAAGCTATATAAACATAACTTCATAAATGCTACAGCTTATTTTAGTGATCAAGCTTTGCCTTTCATTAATAATTACTCAAACAGTGTCTGCATTCCCCTCTACTAGTAAAAAAATCCTAAGTGTTGGAGGGTCCAAGGCCCCCATTTGGCCCTTGTGAAGCCCAGCCACTTAGTTTTGGATAGTATTCATCCGTGGAAGAACCAAGTTATAGAATTTTTTTTCCAGGTTTAGAAACTTGCAACAAACATTTTGTAATCCATTAGAAGTGGGAACGAACCTAGACCATTACCATGATTGAAAGCACGACACTGCAAAGTTCAATTCTTGCTATGCCTGAGCATTCTAGTTATAGTAGTCTATAGATTTATTAACCCTTCATTATATATTTGAATACCAGTATATTTCCATAGCAATCCTTTATTCAGACACCACTTACTTAAAGCCACGTGTTTAGAATCTCAATATACACAATATCCGCTAACAATGGAACAAGACAATTATATATCCTAGTAGCATGTATAAGCCTAGCTTGTAGTATCATTACGACTCCTAAAGTAAAATCCCAGCACCTATCTGTTGATGTTTCTCAAACAGAGACCAAAATAGTTTCAAGTCATCGAACTAACTACAGTACTAGAATCTAATTATTATGTTTATTTTAATTTAGCTTAACTAGGTTCCGAATTAAGCAATAGCTTCTAGTATATCCAGTGAACAAGACTAGAATCTTAATTTAGCTTAACTAGGTTCAGAATTAAGCAATCAATAGATCAAGCAATCAAACAAATCTAGAATCTAGATTAAGCAATCAACAGAGAACAATGAAACAACCAGTGAAACAATACGCGTACGCCAATTGCTCTTATCAGTTCCCGATTTCTCAAGTGATCTAGGATCTTGAGCCCTCGGTGGTGGTCGGCAAACAGGCATGAAAAACTGCCGCAACAGAAAACAGAAACAAACGATCTATTCTGAGACTGGTGGTCGCCCCCCGCTCATCCCCCATCTCTCCGTCCCTAGAAATAATTTGTACAGGGGATTGCAAGAGCGGCTACACTCACCGGAGACCACCAGGATGGGAGGATGACAGTGGGTCAGCAGGACACAACACGGGAAGCCCGCCGCTAGCCTTGAAACCTGCCGAGTAGACAACAAAACCCTAGGGTAACTTGCACGGGCGCCTCCTCCTATGCTAGACCGAACACCACCACCTCCCTCTGATACGCTCCCTCAACCCCCTGAAAACCTCCTCCCTCCGGCGCCGAACACCTCCTCGTCGCGGGCCGGTGCATCGCTGACCCCTCTGTCTGCTAACACCGCTATGTGGCGCAACCACTAGCTCCGGAGGTGGATGTCCCTCTCGATCTACACGGGTGGTGTGGAGGATTTCCCAAAACTGCCCCTAATGATTTATGTGCTGCTACTGTGGAAACTATGGGGCTTTTCAGTCATTTCGTGTAAAAATGTGGGCGCGGAGGTGAGGCGAGAGACCTGGCGGGAGATGAAATTTGGGCCGTTGGATGGACCCCATGTGGACGGCTGAGATCTACTTCTGTGGGCTGATCCGTGGATAGTCTGTATCTCTATTCTTATTGGCTAGCTCCATTTTCCGAGTGCCAAAAACAAGGCATTTTGTGAAGCAATCGCCAGATAAAAGTTTTAAAATAGCACCATCCCATTTTTAAAAAATAATACACCACCTTACTTGGACAATGTCCCAACTGGGGTATCTAAAAATCTTTCTATCCACCCCTCGTGAAAAAGACAAATGATTGCCGAATCGGCAGGAAGTGGGTCCGATTTAAACTACACGTACTAGATCTAATGCTCCTGATTTTTTGCAAAAATCATTTTTAGGTTCACAACATGATGTTTCTTCAGAGATCCGATGCAATTTTAGCGAGGATCATCCCCTATCTACGAACCTTCGTGCCCGCCGTTTTGACCATAGTTCAAAACGGGTATGAAAAATTCAAGAACGGTCCAAATAAAACCTTTGCATGGTGTCATATTATGTGACATATTTTCAAGAAAAAAATACCAAACTTGGTATATTGCGAACATCTTGAAAAAACCTTCACAAAAATAACCTATCATATTCGAGGTTTCATGGTTTTTAGGTCAAACGACCAATGTTATGGCCAGAATCGTGACATAGTTTGTGATAATGTGCCCATATTGTGTACGCGTGTGTATCTTGGCATGGCGAACAATGTTGCAGGAGGAAGTTTTCCTTTTCGTCGCACAGAAAAAGCATTTTCTATTTTCCAAGTGCCAAAAACAGGACGGTTTGTGAAGCAACCACCAAATGGTTAATTGAAAATGCTACCACAATATTTTTCGAAAATACTAGACCACCTTACATTTACAATGTCCCAAGTAGGATATCTCAAACCTCTCCGTCCACCCCTCGCGAAAAGACAAATGTCTGCCGAATCGGTAGGAAGTGGGTCCGGTTTGAACTACAGGTACTAGATCTAATTCTCCTGATTTTTTGCAAAAATAATTTTTAGGTTCACAACATGATGTTTCTTCAGAGATCCGATGCAATTTTAGCAAGAATCATCCCCTATCTACGAACCTTCGTGCCCACCGTTTTGACCATAGTTCGAAACGGGTATGAAAAATTCAAGAACGGTCCAAACCATGTAAAACATTTATGTGATATCATATTATGTGACATATTTTCAAGGAAAATACCAAACTTGGTATATTGCGAACATCTCGAAAAAACCTTCACAAAAATGACCTATCATGTTCGAGGTTTCATGCCTTTTAGGTCAAACAACCAATGTTATGGCCAGAATCGTGACATAGTTTGTGATAATGTGCCCATATTGTGTACGCATGTGCATCATGGGATGGCGAAAAATGTTGCATGAGGAAGTTTTCCTTTTCATCGCACAGAAAAAGCATTTTCTATTTTCCGAGTGCCAAAAACAGGGCGGTTTGTGAAGCAACCACCAAATGGTTAATTGAAAATGCTACCACAATATTTTTAGAAAATAATAGACCACCTTACATATACAATGTCACAAGTAGGATATCTCAAACCTTTCCGTCCACCCCTCGCAAAAAAGATAAATGTCTGCCGAATCGGGAGGAAGTGGGTCCGGTTTGAACTACGGGTACTAGATCTAATGCTCCTGATTTTTTGCAAAAATCATTTTTAGGTTCACAACATGATGTTTCTTCAGAGATCCGATGCAATTTTAGCGAGAATCATCCCCTATCTACGAACCTTCGTGCCCACCATTTTGACCATATTTCGAAACGGGTATGAAAAATTCAAGAACGGTCCAAACAATGTAAAACATTTGCGTGATGTCATATTATGCGACATATTTTAAAGGAAAAATACCAAACTTTGTATATTGCGAACATCTCGAAGAAACCTTCACAAAAATGACCTATCTTGTTCGAGGTTGCATGGCTTTTAGGTCAAATGACCAATGTTATGGCCAGAATCGTAACATAGTTTATGATAATGTGCCCATATTGTGCATGCATGTGCATCTTGGGATGGCGAACAATGTTGCAGGAGGAAGTTTTCCTTTTCGTCGCATAGAAAAAGCGTTTTCCATTTTCTGAGTGCCAAAAACAGGGTATTTTGTGAAGCAACCACCAAATTGTTAATTTAAAATGCTACCACCATATTTTTCAAAAATACTAGACCATCTTACATAGACAATGTCCCAAGTAGGATATCTCAAACCTTTCCGTCCATCCTTGGTGAAAAAGACAAATATCTTCCGAATCAGTAGAAAAGTGGGTCCGCTTTGAACTACAGCTACATGATCTAATGCTCATGATTTTTTGAAAAAAATCATTTTCAGACTCACAATATGATATTTCTTCAGAGATCCAATGCAAGTTTAGCGAGTCTCATACCCTATCTATGAACCTTCATGCCCGCTATTTTGACCATAGTTTGAAAGAGGCATAAAAAATTCAAAAACGGTCCAAACAGTATAAAACCTTCGCGTGGTGTCATATTATATGACATATTTGCAAGGAAAATACCAAATTTGGTATATTGCGAACATCTCAAAGAAACCTTCACAAAAATGACCTATCTTGTTCGAGGTTGCATGGCTTTTAGGTCAAACGACCAATGTTATAGCCAGAATCGTGACATATTTTGTGATAATGTACCCATATTGTGCATGCATGTGCATCTTGAGATGGAGAACAATATTGTAGGAGGAAGTTTTCCTTTTTGTCGCACAGAAAAAGCGTTTTCCATTTTCTGAGTGCCAAAAACAGGGTATTTTGTGAAGCAACCACCAATTGATTAATTCAAAATGCTACCACCATATTTTTCAAAAATACTAGACCACCTTACATAGACAATGTTCCAAGTAGGATATCTCAAACCTTTCCGTCCATCCTTGGCGAAAAAGACAAATGTCTGCTGAATCGGTAGAAAGTGGGTCCGGTTTAAACTATAGTTACATGATCTAATGCTCATGATTTTTTGAAAATAACATTTTTAGACTCACAATATGATGTTTATTTAGAGATCCAATGCAAGTTTAGCGAGGCTCATACCCTATCTATGAACCTTCATGCCCGCTGTTTTGACCATAGTTTGAAAGAGGCATAAAAATTTCAAAAACGGTCCAAACAGTGTAAAACCTTCGCGTGGTGTCATATTATGTGACATACTGGGTTCACAATATGCCATTTTATCAGAGATCCAATGTTTTATATAATACGATTCGAGGTCATACAAAATTGAAGGTGAAATTGTATTTCTAAAATTTCTAAAAAAAACTTGGCCTTCTAATAGTTATGGGCTGGTAGTGGAAAATTTGAAGAAATAAAAGATAGGCCAAGGCCTCCCTGACTGTGGATTTAATGGTTTATGGGCTGGGCTGATGAATCGGCGGTAAGTGAAAATTCGTGGAAAAAAAGAGTCTAAGGCCTCCCCGCCATGGCTCAGGCCCAACTCGGTACTTACCGTAATAAAAACTAATTGTGTGCACACACCAACACATTGAGTTGATTGGTCTTGTTGTAATTCTGGAGGAACCGGTGGTAATAAGAGGTCTGTGGTTCGACTCCCCTCGCCGCCCTTCTTTTTTGTTCGAGCTCCATGGTTTGACTCCCCTCTCCTAGGTCCAACACAGAATCATACATAGTAAGTCTGCGTCGCCTGTTAATTTCAACACAGGTGGAGTTGGTGTATTGGTTAGGAGTATTGTGTTAGTTGTAGGACAGTGCAACCGTGCGGGTTCGAGTCCCCCCTTAGCCCCTATTTTTGGTGATTTAAGAAAAATCCGACGTGTTCTTTGTGGGCTCCAATCGTCAGTTTTATTTTCATAGTTGGCGGTGGGTCCCACTGTTTGACACTTGGATATGACATATATATAGATACGTCAGCCGAAGTTGACACATGAACATGACACGTAGACCACTTGCTGAGGTGGCCTTCTTTTTTGTTCGAGCTCCGTGGTTTGACTCCCCTCTACCAGGTCCAACACAGAATCATACATAATAAGTCCGTGTCGCCTGTTAATTTCAACACAGGTGGAGTTGGTGTATTGGTTAGGAGTATTGTGTCAGTTGTAGGACAGTGCACCCGTGCGGGTTCGAGTCCCCCCTCAGCCCCTATTTTTGGTGATTTAAGAAAAATCCGACGTGTTCTTTGTGAGCTCCAATCGTCAGTTTTATTTTCATAGTTGGCGGTGGGTCCCACTGTTTGACACTTGGATATGACATATATATAGATACGTCAGCCGAAGTTGAAACATGAACATGACACGTAGACCACTTGCTGAGGTGGATGATTTGTGTTTTTTAAGTAACCATGAATAGCAGCCATGACCGTTTAAATTGGTCGTAGTCGCCTAAAATTAGATCATAAATAAGTGTTGTCTATATTATGACCAATTGGTGTAAGCAAGTTATGACCTTCCTAATAAGAATGGTCGTAGTTTCTCAGGGTTTTGGCCCTCTCAGATGGCCTACGACCAATTGGTTCGAAATGGTCATAGATCTATGACTAAAATAACCATGGTCGTTAAGAAAAGGTCACTAGTTAACACATTTCTTGTAGTGACCTTTGAATCATTTTACAACCATTAGAACATCAAACATGGCATTTCCAAACAATTCTATATTAATGCAACACACATATGCATTCTTAATTATTTTAATGATAAAAAGTTTTTGTTAACCCTAAATTGGGTGATTTGGATCTTGATAACTTTGATTAAAGTTTTGGGATGTTACAAAACCTTCCCCCCTTAAACAAAATCTCGTCCCGATATTTAATGAAAACTAGGAACTAAAGAGATCTGGAAACTCAGTTCTAATATAACCTTCTCGCTCCAAAGTGGCTTCTTCTTCGGTGTGGTTGCTCCATTGGATCTTGAGAAATTTGATACTCTGGGTCCTGGTGTTTCTGTAAGCTTCCTCCAAGATACGGATGGGCACTTCATGATACGTCAGATCCTTGTTGATATCAACGGCTCGGTGATCGATTTTCTTAAAAACTTCGGTCTTCTCCGGCACTTCTAGGCATTTGCGAAGTAACGAGATATGGAACATATTGTGGATGGTAGCCATCTCTTTAGGCAGTTCCAGTTGATACGTTACTTCTCCTCGATGACTCAGAATCTTGAAGGGTCTGATATATCTGGGGGCTAACTTTCCTTTCAGACTAAAACGTTGTGTTCCCTTCAATGGCAAAACTTTGAGATACAAAAAATCTCCAACATTGAAAGTCAGGTCTCTATGTCTCATGTCAGCATAACTCTTCTGTCTTGATTGGGCGTTCTTGAGGTGCTCATGGATTTTGTGAATCTTCTCTTCGGGTTCTCATAGGATGTCGGGTCCGAAAATCTGACTCTCTCCTACTTGCGACCAATTCAAAGGGGAACGACACTTTCTTCCATATAAGGCAAGGTCATAATCCTTGATTAACTCTATCCATCTCCTTTGCCTCATATTCAGTTCTTTCTGAGTGAAAATATACTTCAAGCTCTTGTGATCTGAGTAAATCTCATAGAGATTACCCATAAGGTAATGACGCCATGTCTTCAAAGCTAAAACTACAGCTGCTAATTCAAGATCATGGGTAGGGTAGTTCTGCTCATGCTTCTTCAGTTGTCTGGACAAATATGCGATGACTTTGCCTTCTTGCATTAATACACATCCGAGACACTTCTTGGATGCATCGCAATACACATCAAACGACTTCTTGATATCTGGCATAATCAATATTGGGGCTGAAATCAATCTCTTCTTAAGCTCTTGGAAACTTGCTTCACATTTGTCGGTCCATTCAAACTTCTTGTCCTTCTTCAACAATTGGGTCATGGGTCTTGCGATGCTCGAAAATCCTTCTACGAACTTGCGGTAATATCCCGTTAATCCGAGAAATGCACGGACTTGGGTTTGAATGGTTGGGGCTTTCCATTCTTCAACATCTTTGATCTTGGCGGGATCAACAGCGACTCCTCCAGCCGACACAATATGTCCGAGGAATCCTACTTCCTTCATCCAAAACTCATATTTGCTGAACTTGGCATACAACTGATGCTCTGTCAGGGTTTCAAGGATGATCCTCATATGTTGCTCATGGTCTTCTTCTGACTTGGAGTAGATAAGAATATCGTCGATAAACACAACGACAAACTTATCCAAAAAATTCATAAAGATCTTATTCATGAGATTCATGAAATAAGCGGGGCATTGGTTAATCCAAAAGACATGACCGTATACTCATATAATCCATATCTGGTGGTAAAGGCGGTCTTTGGAATATCCATTGCACGAATCTTAAGTTGGTGAAACCAGTCCTAAGATCAATCTTAGAGAACACTCTGGCACCAGTCAACTAATCAAACAGATCCTCTATCTTTGGCAATGGGTACTTGTTTTTGATGGTGACATCATTCAGCTTCCTGTAATCTGTGCACAAACGGTTGCCTCCATCTTTCTTGTGTACTAACAACACAGGCGATCTCCATGGTGATGCGCTTGGTTGAATCAAGCCTTTCTCCAGCATAGCATCCAGTTGCTTCTTCAGTTCCACTAACTCTGATGGGTTCATGCTATAGGGTCTCTGAGCTATGGGTCCGGTTCCAGGGATTAGTTCAATAATGAAATCAATATCCCGATCTAGGGGGCATACCGGGCAATTCATCTGGGAATACATCGGGGTATTCACAGACTACTCTGACTTGGTCTATGCTGGGTAGGGCTAGACTCTTGTTGCATTTGAATTGACGGGGCAAGGTTTCAGATATATGCTCTACTGATACTCCAGAGCTACTGGTCATGGTGATGGCTTTCTTGGCACAGTCTATCATTCCTTTATGCTTCGACATCCAATCCATTCCTAGTACTACTTCTAAACCTTTGGTTCCAAGTACTACGAGATTGGCATAAAAATCTATCCCATGTATTCTGATAGGCACAGCTTTGCAAATTTTTCTAGCTTTGGTGGTTGAACCAGGTATTTGAACTATCATAACATGCTTCAAGTTGGTTGGGTGACTCTTACTAGTGCATGCAAATTCTTCGGTAACAAACGAGTGCGATGCTCCAGAATCAAACAACACTCTTGCTAATACTGAGTTAATAGAAAACATACCCAACACGACATCTGGCGCTTCTTGGGCTTCTTCAGCGTTCATGTGGAAGAGACGGTCATTGCGGTTGTGAGGATTCCCTGGGGTGAATCTTCTTCCGGGCTGAACACGGTGCTGCTACTGAGCTCGGGCATTCACATTGGCAGTGGCGGCAATCTTCTTGGGACAGTCATTGGAGTAGTGACCCTTCACTCCACACTCAAAACAAGTAATATGGGACTTGTCTTTTGCTGCAATAGGCACAACATTGCTTCCATTCCTTGGGGCAATGTTGTTGTTGTTGTTGTTGTTGTTGGACTTGGGCGGTGCACGGTTGAAGTTGTTGGATTTGCCGGGGTGGTTGTTGTTGTTTCCTCCGGTCTTCACATTTCCTCCACTACGGTTGGGGTAGCTTGGGCGAGACATTGGGGGTCTATTGTTACACGGGGCACATCTGGTAGACGGGTTGGGGCGATACTTCTGGGTACTGTGGGACCCAGCTTGGTGCATCATCCGACATTTGCAATTGTCATTCGCTTGGTTGATCTTTCCTTCCATCTGAATGGCAGAGTCGACTAGCTCTTCGAGGTCCTCAAAACGGATGTTGACTAGCACCGTCTGCATCTCATCATGCAGTGTGTTCAAGAATCTCTCCTTCTTCTTGGTTTCTGTGTTGATCTCATCAGGTGCATACCTGGCGAGGGACAAGAATCTGTCACGGTACTCCACTACATTCATTCTTCCTTGCTTTAGTTCTCTGAATTCATCTCTCATTCTAGTGACTAAACCCTGCGGCACATGGGTACGGCTGAACTTGACTTTGAAGGCTTCCCACGTCATCACTTGACAGTGGTTGTGTGGGTGTTGTTCCACCATGCCCTTGCATCTCCTACCACATAGTGGGTGACAAATAGAACTTTCTCGTTGGCATCCACTCTTGCGACTTCTAAGTTATTCTCCATGGTCTGTAACCAATCATCAGCATCCAGCGGGTCTTCAGACTTGCTAAAGATTGGGGGATTGGTATTCTGGAAGTTTTTGAGTTTGGATCCATGATGATCCTAATTTCCATGGCTTTGATTGTTGTCGGCCATCTAGGCGATCTGCTGCAGGGTGGCTAGATTTGCTTGGCACTCTGCTCTACTAGCTTCGTGGTCCGCAATTAGCGTCTGCAGAATCTGCAGCATTGGGTCCTGCGATGAGCTGCTCCCTCCTTGGTTTCTACGAGTCAACTGAAGATTGAGATAGATAATGGTATAAGAGGGAAAGTTCTAAGGTTTATGGTTTTGTTTTCAAAGCTAAAACTTTGAGTTTGACTCAGGTTTTGCAACTAAATTCTTTTCATTCATTCAAGCAAAGCACACGTTACAAACACACACACCACAACAAAAGGAAAACAGATGGTTTTAAGAACCATTCTGTAAGCTAAGATACAATGGGACCGACACAACTCCTTCCTACGATAGTTCTCTAGTGCATCTACTCATTGTCTATAAAGTCAGAGTCATCATCGTCTGTGCAGAAGTCCATGGCATCATCCTCCAGGTAGTCATCATCATTGCTGAGGTACGAGTGAATATCCCCTGGATGTCTTCACCTTCTTCCTCTTCTTCTTTTTCTGCAAGCCGAGCTTCTTTCTCCTTGAAGGTCTTCTCGAGGTCGGCCACCTTCTTGCGAAGACGGTCGATGGTGTGATCCTTCTTTGCACATTGACGACAAAGTGATTGATGATCCTTAACGAGCAGTGAAAAAGTCTGGGCCTTCTGGGCGGCAATGGCAAGGTTGTGGTTGGCGTACTCTCGAACATTTTCCAATTCCTTCTGTCGGTCATACAGTAGGAAGTCAAGGTTCCCCACTTGGCGCTTCAACTCTGGGTGACTTGGCATCTCCAGAGGCATTCCCATCGAATCACGCCTTGCATAGTGAGCAAAGCGAGTTCCCTGGATCAAGTTGACATTATGTGCACAAAGACAAGCGAGAGCTTCATGCATTGCCCTGGCTAATCCATCTAGCTAGTTGTTCTCTCTCACAGTGAATTGAATCTTCTCGGAAAGAGGTGCCTCCATCTTTCCTCGATGATCCGCAACTATTAGCCATTGTAAATCTCCTCCTAGGTGATCATTGAGTTGAGCTCCGAAGAATTCCGGATGTGGACGCTCAAGGTACTCAGACAGTGCATCGATATCCCTCTCGAAGATCAGTTGGCCTCCGTTGCCCAACCGTAGAACTTGCAGTACTGAACTTCCATCTATAATAATTTAGGATGAGAAAGTTAGTGAGGTGATCAAGTGTGTCAAATTTTATGGAGTAATGTAAAAATTTTGAGGAACATGTATCTTTTCAGAAGAATCTCAAGGGTAAGAGGGGAGATAGATTTAAAAAAATACTCACTTTGGTTTTGAACTAAGTTTTTGTTCGGATGTCCATTCTAACTAGGGTCTCCTATGGTCAGGATGGCTCTAATACCAACTTGTCAACACCCGGATTTTTAATCCGAGATGCCTGTTATGCCATACATCGCAATCCCAGGATTACCATTTTTGCGAGACATAACAGATTGGATATCACAGTACATCATCCATTACAAACCATAATAAGGTCCTACAAAGATAAAGGATCTCATGATCCAGTCTTAGTACAAACAAGTAGCGTAATAAATAGCGCAGCGGTGGGCTCCATCTTTAGCGTCACAAGCAATGCTGACGATGGGAGATGATCCTAGTTGTCGTAGCCATCCTGTTGTCCTTCTTTCGGATAGTCCTCCTCATAGTCTGTCCATGAAATAGCCAGGGACAAAGCCATGAGTACTCTTTAAGTACTCGCAAACTATCACTAACAAGTAAGGTAGGTCTAGTAGGAATGCTAAGTTCTAAGTTTATTTGCAAAGTTAAGTTTGAAACCTAAGCTGAGTTCAGAAACAAAGAAAGATAAAATAAAGTTCTAAATCACCTAAGTGGGAACTTAGTTGTCATAGTCACAACCATGTTGTGGTCAATTCATGTCACAATTCATTTCATAAGTCATTTTGAAAACATCTAACAACGAAATAGTATAGCCACTCCAATTGTCCATAACCGCGGACGCAGCTATTCGAATAGTTTGACACTCTGCAGAGGTGGTACACTTTCACCACAAAATTCAATACATCTGTCAGGGATAACCTTGAATCATCATACTTAGTATGCAGATAATCAAACATAACCTTTTCTTTACACACTCTAGTATAAGCACCTCTCCTATGAGCTTGGCCTCCCAGCCATGGCCATGTGCCATCCTGGGCACTGCATAGGTGGACAACATTGAGAGGTAGCCTCAGCTCAAACCTCTCCTGCGAGGGAACTCATACTAATGCATATAAACTTCCAGCAAAGCCTTACCCAATTCAGGTATTGTGGTTATACGGTAAAATTGGAATGGTATCGCATGCAAACCCAACCATCAGCTTTTATAAAGGGTTAAGGCTCATGCCTCAACATTTTCATCATCATAAACCATTTGTGTTTCTCAATACATGTCAAAACATCTCAATAGAATGACTCATCATTCCAACGTTTTCATAAGCATTTTCACCAAGTATTCCCATCTAGAGTGATCAAGTTTTTGGTTTAGCTCTAATCTAAGTTAAGAGTGTTCACTAAGGTGGGATGCTAATCTCAATTTCATGGGCCATAGAATGACATCTAGTATAGGCCAAGTTTTATACTCTTTATGCTATCTAAACTACTTTCTAAAATCTCACAAAGCATTACTAGGAGTAAAGAAAACTTTGATAAAGCAAAAGGTAAAACTTGTAAGTAAAACTTGGGATTGGTATAACTCAAAAGGTATAACCAAAGCATGCCTAATGCATTTGCTGAAGTTAAGGGGGCAAGTTTTAACTTGCTTAGTTCTAGCTTGCCTTGATTGGTGCAATGGTTGAAATTCTCCTCGTCTTCTTCGGGGTAGAACTCCTCCTCCTCGTAGACTTGGTCGGTACTATCATCTATAAATACATACGGGATACACAATCACTAAACAATACTTAACTAGTCTATTTAGCACACTAAGGCACACATTTGATGATCTAGTATCATCACATTCATCACAAGATTTAATGAACTAGTTTTATTTATTTTATTTGAGAAAAGTAATTTCTACTCATTGAAATTAACTAAGATTTAATATTCTCCAATTAAAATATGGGATCATGTGGGCACATGTCATCACCACATATTCTAATACATGGGAATGTGATTTAAATGTTGGATCACATTTTACAAAGTTTAGGATTCATATTTAAATGATTTAAAGTGACTAGAAATGCCTATATAGCATTAATTTGGTATTGGTCCAAAGTCACTACATGCAAACCTAAATATTATTACATATTCAGATAGATATTATCCATTGTGATTTTTGAGAATTGGAATCAACTCAAAAGCTATTATTGTTGATTTTTAAAAAATGTTTGAATGTAGAAAAGTCTCTATCTTGTTATTTTTTGTATATGTGATCTATAACTCTAATTGATTTAAATCCAACGGGCTTGGATAGATATCTGAATTATCTTTCTAACAAAATTTGAATCATTCAATTTGGTTCAGTAGAACTCTCTGAATTGATTTTTAAACTAGGGACAGAATCTAGTTTAAGCTTTAATAGAAAAATCTTTATTTGAATTCTAGGGCCAGCGCGGGAAACTAAATGGGCCAGCCTAGTGACACTCTGCGGCGCAGAGGACAACTGACAGGGGGTCCTGCATGTCCGAGGCTCTTCTAACGTGAAGAGGTATGGGGCGATGTGGGCCGTGCGATTAGAACCTAGATCAACGGTCGTGGCTCATCATCGACGACAGACCGGTCGCCGGTGAGACTGAACCCTAGCGGCTCGGTGGGGGTCGATTGGGGGCTTACCAAGGCTCTAGCTAATATGGCGATGGGAGCGATCGAACGAGTGGACAACAGCGGACTCAGGCGAGGTCGCGGCGGCTCCTGGGGTGGTCGCAATCGACGGGCCCCTTTCTCCTCTGCTACGGCGACTTCGGTGGAAATTCCGGCGAATGGCTGCTCGAGCGGCTCCTGCGAGAGGTATGAGGGACTCAATGGGAGGTGGGGAGTGTTAGAGTGTGGAGAAATGGTGCTGGGGTGGGCTCATTTTATAGGTCGACGAGGAGACTGTGGGGTGCGACGGTGAGCTCGTCGGTGACGATGGTACAGAGGGCTAGAGGCATGGGCGGGGTAGGCGGACGGTGGCTTGCCTCCTGGCGGTCAGCTACGGTGTAATGGCATGGCTAGGGGCGGTGGCGTTTGGTCGGGAAAGGTCAACGCTCTGCGCGGCAGAGGCGGTGCTTGACGCTGCGTGCGGTGGCTTCTGGTCGCGCGACGGGAAAAGGGCATGTCCTGGAGCATGCTGGGGTTATGGCAGAGCGGCGCGTGCAAGATGAGGGCAAGGCGCGGCATGTGCTGGCCTGTCGGCGACGGCACTTTGGCATGCATGGCACAGAGGCTCGGTGTGCAGGCGTGCCTCGGTGGTTCAGTGCTCGGCTATGTCCGTGGGGTGGACAAGGGGTCGCGGTAGGGTGCGGCGGAGCTAGGGGACGTGCTGGATTGGCACGGCTTGGTCTCTGGCGTGTTGTCCATGTTTGGCCGGCGGCGACCAAGAACGGGCGGCGCGCTACTGTACTTCATAGCGAAAGGGGGTGCTGGTCTAGGCTGGGGTAGATTCTAGGGGGACAAGGGGTTAAGATGGAGACCAAATTGGTCGATGATCACTGTAGAAATAGTGAAGCTACTCTAGTTCTTATTTTGTGCTTGCCATCTGTTCGACACAATGGCCGCATGAAGGAAAATTTTGAATTTTGAAATGATTTTTGGTGTGTGACTTGATCTCATGCTTGGTAGTCTATGTTTGCTTCGGATGGTCAAGGTGAACTCATTTGAGTGGTTTTTGAAAAAGTGGGATCTATGCATATGAAATGGATTCCATTTTCAAATGCCATTTAAAATTAGTGTTTAAATGTTTTTGTAAGATTCCAAAGTGGGCCTTGGTAGATCTTTACTTGTACTAGCAAGGGGTGCAAAGAGTTAGAATTGTTTCTGTTTGAATTTGACTTCTAGGAACATCTAAAGTGACCTAGTGGATTAAAATGGCACAAATGACCATTTGCATTTATTAATTCCATTTGATTTCTTTTTCTTTGGATTTGGTTTTGGAATGATCTAGATGATGTGGCATTCACCTTTGAATCTAGTGGATCCATGTGGTTTATGAAAAGGACACACATGCAATGACATGCAGTTGAATACCAGCATGCTGCTAGGGTTCCTGGACATGGTTGGACACCACATGCTAGAGTGGCATCATTGCATGTGTTGTTTTCCAAAACCACAATGATACACACTCATACACACACACACACATCCAAGTGGGTGTGGTGATGCAACATCTTCAAACAGGTGATACAATGCATGTTGTAGTTGAATCCCATCATGCTCCTAGGGTTCTTGGACATGGTTGGACACCACATGCTGGAGTGGCATCATTGCATGTGTTCTTTTCCAAAACCACAATGATGCACACTCATACACACACATCCAATGACTCTAGTGGATCCATGTGGTTTATTAAATGAACACACATGCAATGACATATAGTGGATCCATGTGGTTTAGGAAAAGAACACACATGCAATGACATCTAGTGGATCCATGTGGTTTATGAAAAGAACACACATGTAATGACTCTAGTGGATCCATATGGTTTAGGAAAAGAACACACATGCAATGGCATCTACTGGATCCATGTGGTTTATGAAAAGAACACACATGTAATGACATCTACTGGATCCATGTGGTTTATGAAAAGAACACACATGCAGTGACTCTAGTGGATCCATGTGGTTTATGAAAAGGACACACATGCAATGACATGCAGTTGAATCCCAGCATGTTGCTAGGGTTCCTGGACATGGTTGGATACCACATGCTAGAGTGGCATCATTGCATGTGTTCTTTTCCAAAACGACAATGATGCACACTCATACACGAACGCACATCCAAGTGGGTGCGGCGATGCAGCATCTTTCAAACCAGTGATACAATGCATGTTGCAGTTGAATCCTAGCATCCTGCTAGAGTGGCATCATTGCATGTGTTATTTTCCAAAATCACAATGATGCACACGGATACACACACACATCCAATGACTCTAGTGGATCCATGTGGTTTATGAAAAGAACACACATGCAATGACATATAGTGGATCCATGTGGTTTAGGAAAAGAACACACATGCACTAATATCTAGTGGATCCATGTGGTTTATGAAAAGAACACACCTGTAATGACTCGAGTGGATCCATGTGGTTTAGGAAAAGAACACACATGCAATGACATCTACTAGATCCATGTGGTTTATGGAAAGAACACACATGCAATGACATCTACTGGATCCATGTGGTTTATGAAAAGAACACACATGCAATGACATCTCCTAGATCCATGTGGTTTACGAAAATAACACACATGAAGTGACTCTAGTGGATCCATGTGGTTTATGAAAAGGACACACATGCAATGACATGTAGTTGAATCCTAGCATCTTGCTAGGGTTCCTGGACATGGTTCGACACCACATGTTGGAGTGGCATCATTGCATGTGTTCTTTTCCAAAACCACAATGATGCACACTCATACACAAGCACACATCCAAGTGGGTGTGGTGATGTAGCATCTTTCAAATCAGTGATGCAATGCATGTTGCAGTTGAATCGTAGGATGCTTCTAGGGTTAGGACATGGTTTGCCACAAAATGCTAGAGTGGCATCATTGCATGTGTTCTTTTCCAAAAACACAATGATGCACACTGATACACACACATCCAATGACTCTAGTGGATCCATGTAGTTTATGAAAAGAACACACATGCAATGACATATAGTGGATCCATGTGGTTTAGGAAAAGAACACAAATGCAATAATATCTAGTGGATCCATGTGGTTTATGAAAAGAACACACATGCAATGACTCTAGTGGATCTATGTGGTTTAGGAAAAGAACACACATGCAATGAAATCTACTAGATCCGTGTGGTTTATGGAAAGAACACACATGCATTGACATCTACTAGATCCATGTGGTTTATGAAAAGAACACACATGCAATGACTCTAGTGGATCCATGTGGTTTATTGAAAGGACACACATGCAATGACATGTAGTTGAATCCCATCATGCTGCTAGGGTTCCTCGACATGGTTGGACTCCACATGCTGGAGTGGCATTACTGCATGTGTTCTTATCCAAAATCACGATGATGCATAGTCATACACACACATCCAAGTGGGTATGGTGACGAAACATCTTTCAAACCGGTTATACAATGCATGTTGCAGTTGAATCCTAGCATGCTGCTAGGGTTCCTGGACATGGTTGGACACGACATGCTAGAGTGGCATCATGGCATGTGTTCTTTTCCAAAACCACAATGATGCACAGTCATACACACACATCCAATTGGGTGTGGTGATGCAGCATCTTCAAACAGGTGATACAATGCATGTTGTAGTTGAATCCGATCATGCGGCTAGGGTTCTTGGACATGGTTGGACACCACATGCTGGAGTGGCATCATTGCATGTGTTCTTTTCCAAAACCACAATCATGCACACTCATACACACACACATCCAATGACTCTAGTGGATCCATGTTGTTTATGAAAAGAACACACATGCAATGACATATAGTGGATTCATGTGGTTTAGAAAAAGAACACACATGCAATGACATCTAGTGGATCCATGTGGTTTATGAAAAGAACACACATGTAATTACTCCAGTGGATCCATGTGGTTTAGGAAAAGAACACACATGCAATGGCTTCTACTGGATCCATGTGGTTTATGAAAAGAACACACATGCAATGACATCTACTAGATCCATGTGGTTTATGAAAAGAACACACATGAAGTGACTCTAGTGGATCCATGTGGTTTATGAAAAGGACACACTTGCAATGACATGAAGTTGAATCCCATCATGTTGCTAGGGTTCCTGGACATGGTTGGATACCACATGCTAGAGTGGCATCATTGCATGTGTTATTTTCCAAAACCACAATGATGCAGACTCATACACAAACACAAATCCAAGTGGGTGCGATGATGCAGCATCTTTCAAACCGGTGATACAATGCATGTTGCAGTTGAATCCTAGCATCCTGCTAGGGTTCCTGGACATGGTTGGACACCACATTCTAGAGTGGCATCATTGCATGTGTTCTTTTCCAAAATCACAATGATGCACACTGATACACACACATATCCAATGAATCTAGTGGATACATGTGGTTTATGAAAAGAACACACATGCAATGACATATAGTGGATCCATGTGGTTTAGGAAAATAACACACATGCACTAATATCTAGTGGATCCATGTGGTTTATGAAAAGAACACACCTGTAATGACTCTATTGGATCCATATGGTTTAGGAAAAGAACACACATGCAATGACATCTACTAGATCAATTTAGTTTATGGAAAGAACACACATGCAATCACATCTACTGGATCCATGTGGTTTATGAAAAGAACACACATGCAATGACTCTAGTGGATCCATGTGGTTTATCAAAAGGACACACATGCAATGACATGTAGTTGAATCCTAGCATGTTGCTAGGGTTCCTGGACATGGTTCGACACCACATGCTGGAGTGCCATCATTGCATGTGTTCTTTTCCAAAACCACAATGATGCACACTAATACACAAGCACACATCCAAGTGGGTGTGGTGATGTAGCATCTTTCAAATTGGTGGTACAATGCATGTTGCAGTTGAATCGTAGCATGCTTCTAGGGTTCTTGGAAATGGTTGGCCAGCACATGCTAGAGTGGCATCATTGCATGTGTTCTTTTCCAAAAACACAATTATGCACACTGATACACACACACACCCAATGACTCTAGTGGATCCATGTGGTTTATGAAAAGAACACACATGCAATAATATCTAGTGGATCCATGTGGTTTATGAAAAGAACACACATGCAATGACTCTAGTGGATCCATGTGGTTTAGGAAAAGAACACACATGCAATGAAATCTACTAGATCCGTGTGGTTTATGGAAAGAACACACATGCATTGACATCTACTAGATCCATGTGGTTTATGAAAAGAACACACATGCAATGACTCTAGTGGATCCATGTGGTTTATTGAAAGGACACACATTCAATGACATGCAGTTGAATCCCAGCATGCTGCTAGGGTTCCTGGACATGGTTGGACTCAACATGTTGGAGTGGCATTACTGCATGTGTTCTTATCCAAAATCACGATGATGCACAATCATACACACACATCCAAGTGGGTGTCGTGAAGCAGCATCTTTCAAACCGGTTATACAATGCATGTTGCAGTTGAATCCCAGCATGCTGCTAGGGTCTCGACATGGTTGGACACCACATGCTAGAGTGGCATCATTGCATGTGTTCTTTTCTAAAACCACAATGATGCGCACTCATACACACATCCAATTGGGTGTGGTGATGCAACATCTTCAAATAGGTGATACAATGCATGTTGTAGTTGAATCCGATCATGCGGCTAGGGTTCCTGGACATGGTTGGACACCACATGCTGGAGTGGCATCATTGCATGTGTTGTTTTCCAAAACCACAATGATGCACACTCATACACACACACATCCAATGACTCTAGTGGATCCATGTGGTTTATGAAAAGAACACATATGCAATGGCATATAGTGGATCCATTTGGTTTAGGAAAAGAACACACATGCAATGACATCTAGTGGATCCATGTGGTTTATGAAAAGAACACACATGTAATGACTCTAGTGGATCCATGTGGTTTAGGAAAAGAACACACATGCAATGGCATCTACTGGATCCATGTGGTTTATGAAAAGAACACACATGCAATGCCATCTACTGGATCCATGTGGTTTATGAAAAGAACACACATGCAGTGACTCTAGTGGATCCATGTGGTTTATGAAAAGGACACACATACAATGACATGTAGTTGAATCCCAGCATGTTGCTATGGTTCCTGGACATGGTTGGATACCACATGCTAGAGTGGCATCATTGCATGTGTCCTTTTCCAAAACCACAATGATGCACACTCATACACAAACACACATCCAAGTGGGTGTGGTGAAGCAGCATCTTTCAAACCGGTGATACAATGCATGTTGCAGTTGAATCCTAGCATCCTGCTAGGGTTCCTGGACATGGTTAGACACCCCATGCTAGACTAGCATCATTGCATGTGTCCTTTTCCAAAATCACAATGATGCACACTGATACACACACACACACATCCAATGACTCTAGTGGATCCATGTGGTTTATGAAAAGAACTCACATGCAATGACATATAGTAGATCCATGTTTAGGAAAAGAACACACATGCACTAATATCTAGTGGATCCATGTGGTTTATGAAAAGGACACACCTGTAGTGACTCTAGTGGAGCCATGTGGTTTAGGAAAAGAACACGCATGCAATAACATCTACTAGATCCATGTGGTTTGTGGAAAGAACACACATGCAATGACATCTACTCGATCCATGTGGTTTATGAAAAGAAAACACATGCAATGACATCTACTAGATCCATGTGGTTTATGAAAATAACACACATGAAGTGACTCTAGTGGATCCATGTGGTTTATGAAAAGGACACCCGTGCAATGACATGTAGTTGAATCCTAGCATGTTGCTAGGGTTCCTAGACATGGTTGGGCACCACATGCTGGAGTGGCATCATTGCATGTGTTCTTTTCCAAAACCACAATGATGCACACTCATACACAAGCACACATCCAATTGGGTGTGGTGATGTAGCATCTTTCAAATCGGTGATACAATGCATGTTGTAGTTGAATCGTAGCATGCTTCTAGGGTTCCTGGACATGGTTGGACACGACATGCTAGAGTGGCATCATTGCATGTGTTCTTTTCCAAAAACACAATGATGCACACTGATACACACACACATCCAATGACTCTAGTGGATCCATGTGGTTTATGAAAAGAACACACATGCAATGACATATAGTGGATCCATGTGGTTTAGGAAAAGAACACACATGCAATAATATCTAATGGATCCATGTGGTTTATGAAAAGAACACACATGCAATGACTCTAGTGGATCCATGTGGTTTAGGAAAAGAACACACATGCAATAAAATCTACTAGATCCGTGTGGTTTATGGAAAGAACACACATGCATTGACATCTACTGGATCCATGTGGTTTATGAAAAGAACACACATGCAATGACTCTAGTGGATCCATGTGGTTTATTGAAAGGACACACATGCAATGACATGCAGTTGAATCCCAGCATGCTACTAGGGTTCCTAGACATGGTTGGACTCCACATGTTGGAGTGGCATCACTGCATGTGTTCTTATCCAAAATCACGATGATGCACACTCATACACACATCCAAGTGGGTGTGGTGAAGCAGCATCTTTCAAACCGGTTATACAATGCATGTTGCAGTTGAATCCCAGCATTCTGCTAGGGTTCCTGGACATGGTTGGACACCACATGCTGGAGTGACATCATTGCATGTGTTCTTTTCCAAAACCATAATGATGCACACTGATACACACACATCCATTGACTCTAGTGGATCTATGTGGCTTATGAAAAGAACACACATGCAATGGCATATACTGGATCCATGTGGTTTAGGAAAAGAACACACATGCAATGACATCTAGTGGATCCATGTGGTTTATGAAAAGAACACACATGCAATGACTAATGGATCGATGTGGTTTAGGAAAAGAACATACATGCAATGACATCTACTAGATCCATGTGGTTTATGAAAAGAACTTACATACAATGACATCTAATCGATCCATGTGGTTTATGAAAAGAACACACATGCAATGAATCTAGTGGATCCATGTTGTTTATGAAAAGGACACACATGCAATGACATGCAGTTGAATACCAGCATGCTGCTAGGGTTCCTGGACATCGTTGGACACCACATGCTGGAGTGACATCATTGCATGCGTTCTTTTCCAAAACCACAATGACGCACACTCATACACACACACATCCAAGTGGGTGTGGTGATGCAGCATATTTCAAACCAGTGATACGATGCATGTTGTAGTTGAATCCCATCATGTTGCTAGGGTTCCTAGAAATGGTTGGACACCATATGCTGGAGTGGCATCATTGCATGTGTTCTTTTCCAAAACCACAATGATGCACACTCATACACACAGCATCCAATGTCTCTAGTGGATCCATGTGGTTTATGAAAAGAACACACATGCAATGACATATAATGGAATCATGGGTTTAGGAAAAGAACACACATGCAATGACATCTAGTGGATCCATGTGGTTTATGAAAAGAACACACATGAAGTGACTCTAGTGGATCCATGTGGTTATGAAAAGGGACTGATGACCCACAAGTATAGGGGGTGTATCGTAGTATTTTCGATAAGTAAGAGTGTCGAACCCAATGAGGAGCAGAAGGTGTTGACAAGTGGTTTGGATAAGGAATTCTCCATAAATACTTAGCAAACAGATTTTTAGGGGTTTTTGATAATGGAGATAAATAAAGTGTGAGTAAATAAAAGACAATGATAATAATTGCAGCAAATGGCCCAATCCTTTCTTTAGCAAAGGACAAGCCGGTCGTATTACTTAAGATAACCAAACGTTCTTAAGGACACATGGGAATATTGTCAAGTGCTTTCGCTTCCTATAGTTGATTAATCTTCTTTGGTTGGATAAGTGTTGTGTGGGTGAACCTATGCTAATGTACTGACCTTCCTAGGACTAATACATACTTGTGATTATACCCCTTGCAAGCATCCGCATCTACAAGGAAGTAATTAAGATAAAAACCAAACCACAACCTTAAACTTTGAAGTCATACACTCCCTTATGCAAAGGTTTCCTAATGGGGGTTCAGGTTTCTATCACTTCGGCAACCCCACGATTAGTAGCCAAATACACAATGCACTCCCCTTGGCCCATAAAGGTGAAGTATCATGTACTCGACCTTCACATGACACCACTAGAAGAATAGCACCACAACTTAAATATCAAACCATTAAATCTTTCTCGACACAATTCCACTACTAACAACATGACTTCTCCCATGTCCTCAAGAACTAAACGAACTACTCACGAGACATCATATGGATCAAGATCAGAGATGAAATAATGATAAGTAACAATCTGAACATGAAAAATAATTCAATGGTTCCACTCAATAGCATCAACTACAACAAGTAATCAACACCGAGAAAGTTTCCCATAAGAACTATGCAAGATTCAACCCAATTGTTATAGCGGTACGGAGTGGTGGTGATGGTGCTGGTGGAGATGATGATTTTGATGATCCCGATAAAGTCTAGCTTGATGACAGTGTTGATGGCGATGATCTCCCCTCTTCGGGAACGAATTTCCTCGGTAGGTTTCTGCCTGCCAGAGAGCTCATTCTCTCTCCGTAGTTTCCGCCCGGCAGAGGCGGCGGAACCTTTCTGTGGTCGCCCCCTAGAGTCTTAGGGTTTCGAGGGATTATATACACCAAAGGGCGATGCCAGAGGTGGGCCAGGGTGGCCACACCACCTGGTGGCGCGGCCAGGGGTGGCTCGCGCCAAGGGTGGTGTGGGCCCCCTGTGGCCCATCTCCACTCCTCCTTCTGGCCACCTTCGTCTTCTGGAAAAATAGGAATTTCTGTATATTTTCTAGGATTTTCTGATCTTTGCCAATATTGCATCTGGACAGTGCTTTTTTCCATCAGAATCCTGACTCTAGTGGTTCTTTCTCCAAAAGTCATCAATCATGCAAAAGTAGATGAAATAACATAAGTATCATCTCTTAATATGAAATATATCAATGAATAACAGTAAATTATGATATAAAATAGTGATGCAAAATGGACGTATCAACTCCTCCAAGCTTAGACCTCGCTTGTCCCCAGCTTAGCTTCGATAAACATGACCACAGGTTTATGGAGTGAAGTGTCGATAAAGAGAATACAGACAAGAAGCATCACATTCATCAATACACAAATCATAATAGAAAACAACTTATTATTATATAACTTAACTTGCAATGAGTAAGGGAAACACAATAAAGATACACAAAGTAAATCATAATTGGTAATGGCAAACTTTGTTCTTGGTCAGAGAATGATTAACAAGTTGCAGGAGTCAAACATAATGGGGTTTTCAATGATAGCTTTCAAAGTAATATTCACTAAGATAAGAGCAGTGTGGAAAACAAGGAACATAATAAACATGATTGAATAAATCATCATATGGATGATTGAATCACAAAAACTCAAATACTTGCTTAAGATAGAAAGCAAAAGGTTTACTGACTCAACTAAAAATTAAAAGGTAGGCCCTTCGCAGAGGGAAGCAAGGATTTCAAGTTTCATAAAGAGCTTCCAAAAATTATGGTACTTATTAGCTTTCATCTCTCATTACCCCTATCATAAGCATCTTGAGGTTATTAAGGTTAAAGTGGCACAAATATGAGGATATGCTTGACAAGTTATAAGTTGAAAATCTCATGCCCCTTGCTTACGAGTACCGAACCTCATGCTACTCAACTTTAGTCACAAGTAAGTTCTTGTCATTGTAAGTACATGTGTATCATAGAGAACCACCAACGGGGTACCCCTTGCCCCATGACACAGGAGCTATCCCATATTAAAATGACAAGGCAACAGACAATGAGTATCTCAGCAATCTTTTTATTTGCTATTTGCATAGGTTTTTATTGAGAATGCTTCATAGAATGATCACTATGGTTATGCTGCAAGTTTCCACCATGATTAGGCATGGATTAGGCTATCCGCCCAGGTATTTATCTAACACATATACAAACTCCATGAGCTTACAAGCTCCCCTTTTATTTCACACCGCCGGATCCATAAAAAAAAGAACATGATATCAACTGAATAATGAGTGCAACGTTGAAAGCGTTCCCCATGGTAACATGGTTCTCCTAATTCACAACTTATAAAGTGCAAGCATATAAGCAACATAGATGAACACAATGGTTCAAGTTTATTAAGTGCAAGAAAGTAAAGTGTTCCATCAAGTTTGTGAGAGCTTTAATCACTAATTTTCACATAACAAGTTTAATTTGGAAGGTAGATAAAAGCATGAATATACTTGAAATAGCATAATGCTAATAGGTAGGTATGGTGGACACAAATGTCATAGGTTTTGGTTTAAGGATTGGATGCACGAGAAGCATTCCCTCTCAGTACATGTTTTTGGCTAGCAAGGCTGGGTAGCAAGCATAAGAATTAGAGGAAACAAACAAACATACAAGTGATAGAAACAATCATGCAATCTTCCTTGGAAACACAAAAGGTCTTAACTAGAGAATACTAAGCTTATGAGCCAAACAAGAAAGAAAGACAATGAAATTATATTTCTAGAAGTACTTTTCTCTTTTCCATTCAATTCTCAAACAGTGTTGCTACTGAAGAGAGCCAGGTTTGCCAAAACCAACTAAATTAACTTAATGATCCCAAAGTGATACCAATACTAACAACAAGATCAATCATATAACATAAATTGCAAACTAAAATAAGATGTGCAAAAATTAAGTGATAGAACTTCTCATTAATATTCCATAATGGCAACTCACACCAAGGGATACATAGATAACTAGCTAGAGGAGAGGTACTTCCACAATGCAAACCATCCTATGTGATAACTTCTCTATTCATGATATGACTCTACTAAAAAGATAAAAAGATGAAAGATAATGATGTGATACCGCGACACTCCCCCAACCTTGGAACAAACCAAGGGGATGCCAAAACCTGATGACGAATTACTCCTTCTAAGGTGGTTGTGTTCACTTGTCATCATCCGACTTCCAAGGTAAAGGCTCCCCATCAACAAAGGAATCTTGGTTTCCAGTATCCTGAAACTAGCAGCAGAACTTATGTGTTTAAAGCTAGCCTCATGCTCACAGTTTTGATTTTGCACGTCGTAGAGTTGTGCTTGTAGTTGGTTGGTTGTTCGATGGAGTGAGAGAATATCATCCCTAAGCTTAGCAGTATCCTTCTTGTGCTCGGCGATGAGTTCTGAACTAATCTTATGGATGATATCCACCTCGCGTTCTACCATCTTCTTGTACCTAAAGATTTCTTGCTCTAATGCTTCCATCCTGTCCTCCAGACTACCTTCTCCTTTAGGGCCCTGAACCTCTTTTATATGTACCTTCCCATCTTCGAGCAACAACTCCTTGGGGTGAATCTTCAACTCATACATGTACGGGCTGATGATGTCCGCGGAGGAATCCTCCTTGGGTGATCCAGAGGAAGACATTGTGGCTCCAAAACTGAGAATCTGCCTATCAGAAATAGATGGAAACGAAAACACGACGAGAACATAATATATGGACCTCGGGGATCCAGTGGATTATATATTACAAAGTTTAACAACAAAAGGAAGGTATTGGAAGAAAACGGGTCGGAGACGGAGTCTGATACATTGCAAATGTATCAATAATTTTTGATGCTCCATGCTTGGTTTTATCCACTTTCTTGTGTTTTGTCCACACTTTGGAGTAATTTTTATATGATTTCTTGGACTAACCTATTAACAAGATCTATAATGCCAGCTGCCTGTTTTCTGCTGTTATTGGTTCTAGGAAAGTCAGAAAATGAATATTCTCGGAATTGGATGGGACAAAAGCCAAAGTTCCTATTTTTCCAGAAGACTCCAGGAGCCAGAATACGAGACGGAGGAGGGACAGGGGCTGGCCACACCCCCCTAGGCGCGGGCTGGGCCTGGTCGCGCCAGGGCATGGTGTGGTGGCCCCAGGCACCCCCTCGACCTCCCTCTTCGCCTATAAGAAGCCTTCTGACCTAAAAACTCCAGGGGGTTCGACGTTTTTCCACGAAAAGTTCCACTGCGCCGCCGCCACCGAAGGGGAGATTCGAGGGCAGAAAGTCTCTGTTCCGGCACCCTGCCGGGACGGGGAAGTGCCCTCGGAGCCATCTCCATCGATCTCCACCATCATCTTCATCGACCATCCATGTTTCCCCCATCTATGAGTGAGTAATCCCCCGTTGTAGGCTATGGGGATGGTAGGGATTGGATGAGATCGTTCATGTAATGGCATCAGATTGTTAGGGCATGGTGCTTAGTATCTTCTATTAGTGCTTTATGACTTTGTTGCAACTTGTTGTGCTTAATGCTTGTCACTAGGGCCCGAGTGCCATGATTTCAGATCTGAACATGTTATTGATTCATTATGATAGTATTGTTTTTGGTCTTATCTGCAAGTTGTACACACACGTTGTTGTCCGGAACCTATGGCCCTAAAGTGACAGAAATCGGGATAACCGGAAGGGAATGGCTTTGATGTGAGGATCACATGTGTTCACAGAGTGTTAATGGTTTGCTCCGGTGCTCTATTAAAAGGAGCACCTTAATTGCCAGTAGTTCCCTAGAGGCCCCGCTACAAACGGGCTGGCAGGACAAAAGATGTTGTGCAAGTTCTCATTGCGAGCACGTATGACTATATATGGAACACATGCCTAGGATTGTCTACTACTTGGATGCTTTATCTTATTTATCTGCAATTGCCCTATGTTCTGATTGCTATGTGAATTGTCTTGTCCATGCAACGCCCGTCCATCCATCCCTATGCCTACCACACTCGAATCCCACTGTCACTGCTTTTGTTACAACTGTCTTTGCTTTACTACTGATGCTACTTTACTATTCCTACTACAAAACTGTTGCTACTGATAAACTGCTGTGAGCAAGATTGTTTCCAGGTGCAGCTGAATTGACAACTCAGTTGTTAAGGCTTATAAATATTCTTTGGCTCCCCTTGTGTCGAATCAATAAATTGGGTTTCACTTCCCTCGAAAATACTGCGATACACCCCCTATACTTGTGGGTCATCAGGGTCCGAGGTGGCCACACCCCCTGGTGGCGTGGCCAGGTGGGCCCGTGCCACGGGGTGGTGTGAGCCCCCTAGGCTCCGTTTCTGTCCCTCTTTTGAATCATTATCTTCCATGTTAGATAAAAACTGCAAAAATATAAATTGAAAAGTTTTTTGCGGACCTTTTCTTACTAGAACTGTTACCTATTCGAAAACGGACTCTGCCGGTTTCTAAATTTGGTCCTTAATATATTCTTCCGGAGTCACCACTTGAATAACATCAATATCTTTATTGTAAGAATCTTCAAAAATATAATGCTTGAGTCTTTTGACCATTCTTCATCTGATTACACCATTCTGTCCTAACACTTGAAAATTTCTTTTATACAAAACTTCACACAATCTTCATTAGTAACATATAATAAACCTTTGGGTTCAATTTCAACTGAAGTCCATCAAAACAGAAGATACTGTAGATACTCCTTTTGAAAGCCCAAAATAATTAAAAAAGGAAATCGATTTAAGAGGCCAATGCAAAAACGACAGAAATATGTCAAAACAGACCAGCAGGTAAAGATCAATTTTTTTTCGAAAATCTGTTGTTGATCAAATCAAAAAGTGCAAAACTAACGAAACTGAAATAATAACCTGGGGCATGCACACAAAAATTACAGATCAGTATGATGTTCTGGGATTTTTTCACGATTTTTTATAGTGAAGCACAAAAATCTGTTTCGGGACAGCAACTTCCCCAAATCTTACTTCTCTCTAATTACAGGCTGATCTTGACACAAAAACCAAACAAAAAGGATAAGAAGATGTTATTACAGAAGCAATAACTTCCAAGACTCAAATAAACAAAAATAGACTGAAAGCAAAAATATAATGGGTTGTCTCCCAAAAAGCTCTTTCTTTATAGCCATTAAGATAGGCATGATAATTTCAATGATGCTCACATAAGAATATGAATTGAAGTAAAAGAGAGCATCAAGAAGCAAATATACACATATTTAAGTCCAACCCACTTCCTATGCAAGAGAATTTTGTAAGAAAATAAATTATTGAAACCAGAGGCTACTAGCATAGGAAGGCAAAACAAGTGCAACATAAAGACTTTTAGCATATAGCAAGGAATACATAAAAACATTTTTCCCTCTCTCATAATAACTTTCAATATCATGAATAAATTTAATGATATAACCATCACATGAACCATAGTGGCAATGATCACTTATTCTGACAGAAAATTCAGGGACACTAGCTTTCCTAGTTCTACTAGGATGTGAAACAATATTAGAAGTATCCTTACAAAGGATAATGTGCCCATCTTCTACATTTTTAGTGACAAAGTATTTCACATTTGCTATAGCAGGTTCAACATCTATTTGTTCATCAGGTTCTATAACTTTCTTCGTACTTTTGTTAACAATACTAGCTATCATAGAATGTTCCTTTAACTTAACAGGGAAAGGTATTTTCTCAATGTAAGGTTTTGGTAAAACACAATCAACAGTATAAACTCCAGTATTTCTAGCAGGAATACAATTAACAATATATTTATATGGCTCATGATACTTTTCCATTTCTTTTTAGGAATTTCAATATAAGAGGCAAAAGCCTTAAAAAATTTGCAATACTTTGAGAATCAAGACCATAAGCAGTACAAATATTATGAAAGTCATCAGTTCCCATAAAATATTTAATGCATTCATAATCATAATTTATACCTGACTTTCTTCCTTTATCATTCTCCCATGCTCCAGCATTGTCTTGAATACGGTCTAGAAGATCCCATTTAGCTTCTTCTTCCATTCATGTAAATGATCCAGCACAAGAAGCATCCGGTAGATCCTTATCATGAAGAGAAAGCCTTGCATAAAAGTTATTGATAATAATATTGTTAGGGAGCTCATGAATAGGACATTTTAGCATTAGTAACTTCAATCTCCCGCAAGCTTGAGCGGTACTCTCTCCATCATGAGGCCAAAAGTTATATATTTGATTCCGATCTTTATGAATCTCACTAGAAGGATAAAATTTGGAATAAAAGAGAGGTACAATTTCCTCCCATTCAATAGACTAGCCATTCTTCAGCAGCTTATACCATTCCTCAACTCTGCCCTTCAATGATACAGAGAATAACTTTTTCTTAACTTGATCTGTTGTAATACCCGCACACTTGATCATCCTCATAATTCATGTATAAAGAGCAAATGATCACCGGGATGGACAGTTCCATCTCCAAAATAGTAGTTATCCATAACACGATCAACAATTTTTGTAGGTATTTTAAAAGTATCAATTTTAGCAGGTGGTGGTTCATCTACTACCTTAGCAGTGGTAGTAGCATTCCCAAATAAAAAACTAAGTGAACTATCCATATTGAAAATAGAGTAGCAAACAGAAATAAACAATACTCACAGTAGAAGTTTCCTTTACCAGTTCCACCCTTTAATAGCGCTTCACTCCCCCGCAACGGCGCCAGAAAATAGTCTTGATGACCCACAAGTATAGGGAGTGTATCGCAGTATTTTCGATAAGTAAGAGTGTTGAACCCAACGAGGAGCAGAATGTGTTGACAAGTGGTTTGGGTCAGGAATTCTCTGTAAATACTTAGCAAACGGATTTTTAGGGGTTTTTTATCATGCAGATAAATAAAGTGCGAGTAAATAAAAGACAATAATAATAAATGCAGTAAGTAGCCCAATCCTTTCTTTAGCAAAGGATAAGCCAGTTGTATTACTTAAGATAACCAAATGTTCTCAAGGACACATGGGAATATTGTCAAGTGCTTTCGCTTCATATAGTTGATTAATCTTCTTTGATTTGATAAGTGTTGTGTGGGTGAACCTATGCTAATGTACCGGCCTTCCTTGGACTAATACATACCTGTGATTATACCCCTTGCAAGCATCCGCAACTACAAGAAAGTAATTAAGATAAAAACCTAACCACAACCTTAAACTTTGAGATACTACACTCCCTTATGCAAAGGTTTCCTAATGGGGGTTTAGGTTTCTGTCACTCCGGCAACCCCATGATTAGTAGCCAAATACACAATGCACTCCCCTAGGCCCATAAAGGTGAAATATCATGTAGTCGATGTTAACATGACACCACTAGAAGAATAGCACCACAACTTAAATATCAAACCATTAAATCTTTGTCAACACAATTCCACTACTAACAACATGACTTCTCCCATGTCCTCAAAAACTAAACGAACTACCCACGAGACATCATATGAATCAAGATCAGAGATGTAATAATGATAAGTAACAATCTGAACATCAACAATAATTCAATGGTTCCACTCAATAACATCAATTACAACAAGTAATCAACACCGGGAAAGTTTCCCCTAAGAACTATGCAAGATTCAACCCGATTGTTACAGTGGTACGGAGTGGTGGTGATGGTGCTGGTGGAGATGATGATGATGATGATCCCGATGAAGTTTATCTTGATGATGGTGTTGATGGCAATGATCTCCCCTCTCCGAGAAGGAATTTCCCTGGTAGATTTCTGCCTACTGGAGAGCTCTTTCTCTCTCTCTAGTTTCCACCCTACAGAGGTGGCGAAACCTTTCTGTGGTCACCCCTGGAGTCTTAGGGTTTCGAGGGGATTATATACGCCAAAGGGCGATGCCATAGGTGGGCCAGGGTGGCCACACCACCTAGTGGCGCGGCCAGGGGTGGCCCGTGCCAAGGGGTCGTGTGGGCCCCCTATGGCCCATCTCCACTCCTTCTTCTGGCCTCCTTCGTCTTCTGGAAAAATAGGAATTTCCGTATATTTTCTGGGATTTTCTGATCTTCGCCAATATTGCATCTGGATAGTGCTTTTTCCATCAGAATCCTAACTCTAGTGGTTCATTCTGCAAAAGTCATCAATCATGCAAAAATAGATGAAATAACATAAGTATCATCTCTTAATATGAAATATATCAATGAATAACAGTAAATTATGATATAAAATAGTGATGCCAAATGGACGTATCAAGGACACACATGCAATGACATGCAGTTCAATCCCAGCATGTTGCTACAGTTCCTGGACATGGTTGGACACCACATGCTAGAGTGGCATCATTATATGTGTTCTTTTCCAAAACCACAATGGTGCACACTCATACACAAACACACATCCAAGTGGGTGTGGTGATGCAGCATCTTTCAAACCGGTGATACAATGCATGTTGTAGTTGAATCCTAACATGCTGCTAGGGTTCCTGGACATGGTTGGACACCACATGCTAGAGTGGCATCATTGCATGTGTTCTTTTCCAAAAACACAATGATGCACACTGATACACACACACATCCAATGAATCTAGTGGATCCATGTGGTTTATGAAAAGAACACACATGCAATGACATATAGTGGATCCATGTGGTTTAGGCAAAGAACACACATGCAATTATATCTAGTGGATCCATGTGGTTTATGAAAAGAACACACATGAAATGACTCTAGTGGATCCATGTAGTTTAGGAAAAGAACACACATGCAATGACATCTACTAGATCCATGTGGTTTATGGAAATAACACACATGCAATGACATCTACTGGATCCATGTGGTTTATGAAAAGAATAGACATGCAATGACTCTAGTGAATCCATGTGGTTTATGAATAGGACACACATGCAATGACATGTAGTTGAATCCCAACATGCTGCTAGGGTTCCTAGACATGGTTGGACACCACATGTTGGAGTGGTATCATTGCATGTGTTCTTTTCCAAAACCACAATGATGCAAACTGATACACATACATCCAATGAATCTAGTGGATCCCTGTGATTTATGAAAAGCTCACACATGCAATAACCTATAGTGGATCCATGTGGTTTAGGAAAAGAACACACATGCAATGACATCTGGTGGATCCATGTGGTTTAGGAAAAGAACAAACATGCAAGGATATCTGCTGGATCCATGTGGTCTATGAAAAGAACACACATGAAATGACATCTACTAGATCCATGTGGTTTATGAAAATAACACACATGCAATAACTCTAGTGGATCCATGTGGTTTATGAAAAGCACAGACATGCAATGACATGCAGTTGAATCCCAGCATGCTGCTAGGGATCCTAGACATGGTTGGACACCACATGATGGAGTGGCATCATTGCATGTGTTCTTTTCCAAAACCACAATGATGCACACTCATACACAAACACACATCCAAGTGGGTGAGGTGATGGAGCATCTTTGAAACCGGTGATACAATGCATGTTGAATTTGAATCCTGGCATGCTGCTAGGGTTCCTGGACATGGTTGGACATCACATGCTAGAGTGGGATCATTGCATGTGTTATTTTCCAAAAACACAATGATGCACACTGATACACCCACACATCCAATGCCTCTAGTAGATCCATGTGGTTTATGAAAAGAACACACATGCAATAATATATAGTGGATCCATGTGGTTTAGGAAAAGAACACACATGCAATAATATCTACTGGATCCATGTTGTGTATGAAAAGAACACACATGCAATGACTCCAGTGGATCCACGTGGTTTAGGAAAACAACACACATGCAATGACATCTACTAGATCCATGTGGTTTATGGAAAGAACACACATTAAATGACATCTACTAGATCCATGTGGTTTATGAAAAGAACACACATGCAATGACTCTAGTGGATCCATGTGGTTTATGAAAAGCACACACATGCAATGACATGCAGTTGAATCCTAGCATGCTGCTAGGGATCCTGGACATGGTTGGACACCAAATGATGGAGTGGCATCATTGCATGTGTTCTTTTCCAAAACCACAATGATGCACACTCATACACAAACACACATCCAAGTGGGTGTGGTCATGCAGCTCTTTCAAATCGGTTATACAATGCATGTTGAAGTTGAATCCCAGCATGTTGCTAGGGTTCCTAGACATGAGTGGACACCACATGCTGGAGTGGCATCATTGCATGTGTTCTTTTACAAAACCACAATGATGCACACTTATACACACACACACACATCCAATGACTCTAGTGGATCCCTGTGGTTTATGAAAAGAACACACATGCAATGATATATAGTGGATCCATGTGGTTTAGGAAAAGAACACACATGTAATAATATCTAGTGGATCCATGTTCTTTATGAAAACAACACACATGCAATGACTCTAGTGGATCCATGTGGTTTAGGAAAACAACACACATGCAATGACATCTACTACATCCATGTGGTTTATGGAAATAACAAACATTAAATGACATCTACTAGATCCATGTGGTTTATGAAAAGAACACACATGCAATGACTCTAGTGGATCCATGTGGTTTATGAAAAGCACACACATACAATGACATGTAGTTGAATCCAAGCATGCTGCTAGGGATCCTGGACATGGTTGGACACCAAATGATGGAGTGGCATCATTGCATGTGTTCTTCTCCAAAACCACAATGATGCACACTCATACACACACATCCAAGTGGGTGTGGTGATGTAGTATCTTTCAAACCGGTTACACAATGCATGTTGCAGTTGAATCCCATCATGCTGCTAGGGTTCCTAGACATGGTTGGACACCACATGTTGTAGTGGCGTCATTGCATGTGTTCTTTTCCAAAACCTCTATGATGCACACTAATACACACACATCCAATGACTCTAGTGGATCCATGTGGTTTATGAAAAGAACACACATGCAATGACATATAGTGGATCCATGTGGTTTATGAAAGGATACACATGCAATAACATGTAGTTTAATCCCAACATGTTGCTAGGGTTCCTGGACATGGTTGGACACCACATGCTGGAGTGGTATCATTGCATGTGTTGTTTTCCAAAACTACAATGATGCACACTCATACACACACATCCAAGTGGGTGTGGTGATGCAGCATCTTTCAAACCAGTGATATAATGCATGTTGTAGTTGAATCCCATCATGCTGCTAGGGTTCCTGGACATGGTTGGACACCACATGCTGGAGTGGCATCATTTCATGTGTGGTTTTCCAAAACCACAATGATGCACACTCATATACACACACATCCAATGACTCAAGTGGATCCATGTGGTTTATGAAAAGAACACACATGCAATGACATATAGTGGATCCATGTGATTTAGGAAAATAACAGCCATTCAATGACATCTAGTGGATCCATGTGGTTTATGAAAAGAACACACATGCAATGACATCTACTCGATCCATGTGGTTTATGATAAGAATACACATGCAATGACATCTACTGGATCCATGTGGTTTAGGAAAAGAACACACATTCAATGACATCTACAGGATCCATGTGGTTTATGAAAAGAACACACATGAAGTGCCTCTAGTGGATCCATGTGGTTTATGAAAAGGACACACATGCAATGACATGTAGTTGAATCCTAGCATGTTGCTAGGGTTCATGGACATGGTTGGACACCACATGCTAGAGTGGCATCATTATATGTGTTCTTTTCCAAAACCACAATGGTGCACACTCATATACAAACACACATCCAAGTGGGTGTGGCGATGCAGCATCTTTCAAACCGGTGATACAATGCATGTTGTAGTTGAACACTAACATGCTGCTAGGGTTCCTGGACATGGTTGGACACCACATGCTAGAGTGGCATCATTGCATGTGTTCTTTTACAAAAGCACAATGATGCACACTGATACACACACACACATCCAATGACTCTAGTGGATCCCTGTGGTTTATGAAAAGAACACACATGCAATGATATATAGTGGATCCATGTGGTTTAGGAAAAGAACACACATGTAATAATATCTAGTGGATCCATGTTCTTTATGAAAACAACACACATGCAATGACTCTAGTGGATCCGTGTGGTTTAGGAAAACAACACACATGCAATGACATCTACTACATCCATGTGGTTTATGGAAATAACACACATGCAATGACATCTACTAGATACATGTGGGCATACAATGACTCTAGTGGATCCATGTGGTTTATGAAAAGGACACACATGCAATGACATCCTAGCATGCTGCTAGGGTTCCTGGACATGGTTGGACACCACATGTTGGAGTGGCATCATTGCATGTGTTCTTTCCTAAACCACAATGATGCACACTCATACACACACATCCAAGTGGGTGTGGTAATGCAACAACTTTCAAATCGGTTAAACAATGCATGTTGCAGTTGAATCCCAACATGCTGCTAGGGTTCCTTGACATGGTTAGACACCACATGCTAGAGTGGCATCATTGCATGTGTTCTTTTCCAAAACCACAATGATGCACATTGATACACACACACATCCAATGACTCTAGTGGATCCCTGTGGTTTATGAAAATGACACACATGCAATGTCATATAGTGGATCCATGTGGCTTAGGAAAAGAACACACATGTAATGACATCTAGTTGATTCATTTGGTTTTTGAAAAGAACACACATGCAATGACTCTAGTGGATCCATGTGGTTTATGAAAAAAACACATGCAATGACATGTAGTTGAATCCCAGCATGCTGTTAGGGTTCCTAGACATGGTTAGACACCACATGCTGGAGTGGCATCATTGCATGTGTTCTTTCCAAAACCACAATGATGCACACTCATACACACACATCCAAGTGGGTGTGGTCATGCAGCTAGTGGATCCATGTGGTTTAGGAAAAGAACACATATGCAATGACATCTACTAGATCCATGTGGTTTATGAAAAGAACATGCATGCAATGACATCTACTGGATCCATGTGGTTTATGAAAAGAACACACATGCAATGACTCTAGTGGATCCATGTGGTTTATGAAAAGGACACACATGCAATGACATGCACTTGAATCCCAGCATGCTGCTAGGGTACCAGGACATGGTTGGACAACACATGCTGGTGTGGCATCATTTCATGTGTTCTTTTCCAAAACCATAATGATGCACACTGACACACACATGCACATACAATGACTCTAGTGGATCCATGTGGTTTATGAAAACAGCACAAATGCAATGACATATAGTGGATCCTTGTGGTTTAGGAAAAGAACACACATACAATGACATCTAGTGGATCCATGTGGTTTATAAAAAGAACACACATAAAATGACTCTAGTGGATCCATGTGGTTTAGGAAAAGAACACACATGCAATGACATCTACTGGATCCGTGTGGTTTATGAAAAGAACACACGTGAAATGGCATCTACTGAATCCATGTGGTTTGTGAAAAGAACACACATGCAATGACTCTAGTGTATCCATGTGGTTTATGAAAAGGCCACACATGCAATGGCATGTAGTTGAATCCCAGCATGCTGCTAGGATCCTTGGACATGGTTGAACACCACATGCTAGAGTGGCATCATTGCATGTGTTCTCTTCCAAAACCACAATGATGCACCCTCATACACACATACATCCAATAACTCTAGTGGATCCATGTGGTTTATGAAAATGACACACATGCAATTACATATAGTGGATCCATGTGGTTTAGGAAAAGAACACACATGCAATGACATCTAGTGGATCCATGTGGAACTACACGAAAAGTTGGCTTTTACAACGAACGATTTTCGTGGTTGAAGGCCCTTTTTTGTGGCTAAAAAGTCTTCTATGATGGATGGCCATCGTGGTAAAAGCCCCGTCACAAAAGAATCTATCACGGTTTTTTTCCTAACAGTGGCGGATCGTAACCTTCAACCAAGAAAACTTGTTCCATTGTAGATCTGTTCGCCAGCCGCGTTGACTGCTGACGTCATGCAAACTGCCACATGGCAGCCACTGTTAGCGGCCAGTTACCGTCGTTAACGGCCATAGAAACCGTGGTAGAAGCCAGGCCCAGCCAAGGCCTGCTAAATTCTAATTGGGCCGGCCCATTAGGGGAGCCCAATAAGAAGATGGTTCGTTACTGTTTTGTCCTGCATTGTTTGAAATGGGCCCAAAGTTGCGAATGGCGGCGAACTTTCGCCCACATCGTTTCGCCTAAAGAAGGCCCATGATGGTCCAACACTTTGCGGCCCATTACCAGCCTGCGCCAAGTTGCTCCTGTACATTTAAGGCCCGCGGGCGGCCCATCACTGTTTATCGTAGCCCATCATGGGCGTCCTACTAACGGCCCTTGTCTGAGATGGCCCATTACTGTTCAAGCCTGTTACTGTCCTGGACTTTCACGGTTCCGGGATTTACCAGTTCAGGCCCACAAGTGGCCCTTTACTGTTCTAGTCTAGTAAATGTGTCGGCCTGTTACTGCCCTCGCCTGGAAATTTCTTGGGCTGTTACTGTTCTGGCTTGTCACTATTCTGGCCTTTCACTATTGCGGCCCTTTACTGTTGTGACCGTCTACTTTTTTGGCCTGTTACTGTTCTGGGATTTCACTGTTTCTTGCCTGTTACTGCGATGGGCTGTTTCTGTTATGGCCTACTAGTGTTAAGGCCTATTACTGTTATGGCCAGTTATAGTTATGACATGTTACTCTTACGGCCTGTTACCATTACGACCTGTTACTGTTACGTCCAGTGACAACTTGTAGGTCGGCCCATTACATTTACGGCCTTTTATAGTTTCGGCCTTTTTTGAAGCCCATACCAATATCATAAAACGTTTATATAATCTAGCATTTTTTACTATTCATCATCGGCCAAATACACGACGGGCCAATAACAAAGCACGCTACTTTTCCCTAATCGACCTGCCTGGCGCAGTTACCGTAACGACTACTGCATATGTGGACAGCGTCAACAAAATGCATACATGGCCTACGCGATTTATCTAGATATTACATCAGCTGCAAACTTCTTAAAATTATTACATATTATCAAATCAAGGGAAAGAAAAATCGGTATTTCAGTTGACAATCAAGTTGATAGCAGAGTCCTCAATTGATCACCTGCATCTTCCTTTGAGTGTGACAGCTACATTGGAGGAGACATGATCATGCAGCCCCCTCTTTGGTGGCGATAGCAATAATTGCACCCTGAAACTAAGTAATAACAAGTTAATACATCAAACAAGACAAACTACTCATTTGACTGATATGATAGGAGCTATGATCTGGAGTTTACAACTGGTGAATGGTTCAATTATTGACCAACACGTCAAACAAACATGACAAACAAGCATGCATTAAATAAGTGTGCCTACCGTGAAACGAGCAATCAAAAAAATATGTGTGTGTGGCTTAGAATTTCAGCAAAAATAAACTAGCCAGGTCATTTCAACAAATATATATGGAAGCAGTTATATACCCTAAAATGCAAGAGACATCGGGTGACTCGGAATTTGCGCTGAGACACCAGTTACTGTCATAGTGAAGAATGAACAAGATAGAAATTATAAACGCAACATACGAGAACTTGTAGAGAAGGAATGCAAACCACGAATGAACTATATATTGTAGAGGATAGTTATGTCGTGACTTAGGACGAACCAGACCCAGAACCAGATGCAAGATATAATGGCGTCACTCACGAACCTGTAGAGCAGGACAAACAAGCATTAGACAAGTATGCCTAGAATGAAATGAGCAATCAAACAAAGTGTTTCTTAGAATTTCAGCAAATATAAACAAGCGAGGTCATTTCAGCAAATATATATGGAAGTAGTGGCATCTCCTGGAATGCATAGTCATTGGGTGACTCAGAATTTGCAGTGAGCTACACAATGGCATGTAGTTACTGTCATAGCTAAGAATGAACCAGATAGAAATTATAATGGCATCATAAGAGAACGTCTAGAGCAGGAATGCAAACCATGAGTGAACTACATAGTAGAGGACAGTTATACCGTTGTCATGATGAACCAGCACCAGATAAGGAATTAATGGCATCCCTTGTGAACCTGTAGAATAGGCTATGCAAACAAAAATGTTCATTGTTCCATTTTGAGCTATATGCAAGAAAAAGGAAATAATTAGTGATGCAGCTTTTGAAGAAGCAGATGGCAACAACAAAATTATAATCGAATTAGTACGAAGAGTTTAAACGGCTACTATAGGATAGCAGAACGATGCTAAGGAGGAAATAATACCAGGAACTAATCTCAGAACGAACCAGATAGATTCAGCAACTGTAGAGCAGGGAATCCACACTAATATTTTTTGCTCACTTCTGATTTTGCAATAATTACACGGTAGCAGACAATTACTGTTGTATGGAGTAGCTAAGAACATGTGTATGACAAAATAATAGACATGTCCATGACTTGAAATTTGTAGAGCAGCGCATGCAAACCAACATGTCTAATGACCTTGTATGTACTAGCATGAAGAACATGCATGCCCACTGACTTGTATGTACGAGCACGATGACAAAAATGCAGTTCACTGCGACAAGCTTGAACCTGCTATACTGCTGACAAAACAAAAATGGGTTGCAAATTTGGTTAACCTTGGTCGGAGAGGCGTCTAAGCATCATCGGTACCGTGCGGGTGATGTCTAGGTCATAGAGGGTGTTGCGGTTGCGGTGGCTGCTGGCGTCGGGGAACCAGATATTGGGTGGTTGATGCCGGCTTGAGCACGGTGGACGAGAGCATCGCTGAGGCAGATCCAGTGCAGTGAACAGCGACGGCCGAGCAGCTGGTCTAGAGCGGTGGACACGGAACTCCCTGAACTAGATCACGTCTGGTGTACACCGGTGAAGCGGATCTGGTACGGTTGGGTAGCTTTCGGCAGCTGGGAAGCAGAGTTTGGGCGGTCGATGACGCCATCTGCTTGGTGAACGACACCGCAGCTCTGGTGCAGTGGCAGAGAGACCGGGTGAACCAGATCCGGTGGGTGAGCATCAGTGAAGCAGCTCCGCGTCGGTGCACGAGACCACCGCTCAAGCGGGTCCGACCGTCGTGGAATTGCCGCTGATCGGTGCGCGTCGTGGTCGTGGAGGTGAGGGCGTGGGAGAGAGGGGGCTGGGATTTTTGGAAGGACCAGCGGGAAAATCTAGGCGAATCCGGACTAAGGAGGTGAACAAAAACATAAATTACGATCGTGCCCCCAAGCTACCGACTTTAGATTGCCCATAGGGCGTTAGAACAATGGGTAGAATAGGAATTTTAAAGTCAAAAGTTTTTGAAACTTAGGGGCGGGAAATGCTTCAGGATCGGTGTGTGATTTTGCCGCTTGATTGAGATGTTGAATTTGGCGACCATCCATCTAATAATAATATAAAAATGGTACTGCCCCGGTGGGATATTTTGCCTCAAAGTTTTTGAAACTCAGGGGCGGGAAATGCTTCAAAGTCAATGTATGGTTTAGCCGCTCGATTGAGCTTTTGAATTTGACAAGCGCCCATCTGATAATAATACAAAAATCGTACAACCCTGGTGGGAGATTTTACCTCAAAGTTTTTGAAACGAAGGAGCGGGAAATGCTTCAAAGTCGGTGTGCGGTTTTGCCACTCGATTGAGATTTTGAATTTGACAAGCGCACATCTGATAATAATAATAATATAAAAATGGTACTCCCTAGGTGGGAGATTTTGGCTCAAAGTTTTTGAAATGGTTAGGTGAGAAATGCTTCTAAGTTGGTGTGTGTAAGTTTGTTGCTCGATTGAGATTTTGAATTTTTCTAGCGTCCATGTACTACTAGTAGTAGTAGTAGTAGTAAAAAAAGGTGGTAGACATACGGCTATATGGTCAGGAATTCATGGCCGAGAGTCACATCAACTGATCATCCATATAACCACACTTGAGGTACTCCCTGTGTTCGGTATTACTAGGCCGAAGTAGTACTAGTTCGGAGAATTAACTTCACCTACTCGCTTTATAGCTAGTTATTGCATGGAGTAGTAATCCTAATATCCAGCCAATGCACGTGGCCACCACATCTAATTGAAAAAATACAAGCCAATGGATGCACTCATGTTTTAACAACATGATCGGCCAGGAGCATTACACGATGTGCTGGTTCATATTTTACGGTCAACTAGAGGAGTAATTGAGAAAAACTCGGAGCATTAATTGGTCCTTCGGTCTAGAAATTTAGGCTGTAAAATAATTGAGAGGTACATACACCTTTAGTCCCACATCTTGCACCGCGAGAGCGTTTTAGTCCCACATATTGAAAAATGAGCAATACTAGTCCCTCAACTTATATATCGAGAGCATTTTAGTCCAATTTAATAGAATTTCAGTGAATTTGACTTAATTTGTCCACAAATGACGTTGATTTTTTAAAAATGACCCCTCTATATTTTTATGTCATTTGTGTCCCTATGCGGACTGATAAGTGGGCCACCTGTTAGTAGACGTACAAATAAAATAGTTAAATCTCTAAGAGGAGAATGGATTCGAACTTAACACTTTTGTACATCGACACACACATACACCCACAAGCCACTATGCCGGTAGATGCCCATGACTACTCATGTGAGACGAGGAGTACTTGGGGGAAGTAATTATTTATACAATAAAAAAGCACATACGAACGCAAAAAATGCTCACGTCTATGTTGGCATGGTCCATAATATCAATTGTATAACTTTGTCGTTAACCTAGTAGCTAGCTGCAGTGTCTAGAATAAACTTGTGTTTTTTCTTATTCGCAAAAATGAAAAGGAATAAAGTTGAGTTCTTATTGTACCCAAGAACACATATTTTTGAATATCCAAAATAAAGAACACATCATTCAGAGCGCTCTTCAGTTAATAACTTATGTGTGCATGTTGTAGTGGCAAGGTTGATTTCTTCAGTAGCGCAGGTAATCAGTTCAATATCCTAAAATGCATTGGTAGTTTTTCTTATTTGTTTTCTTATTCAGATCCTCCTGTCAAGTCGTACCAAGGTCACAACCGGCAGGAAGAAAATACACAGGGGTCATTTTGCAAAAATTATGATGCCACATGTCACTTCCAGAATTAGTTACGACGAATTCAGACAAAATCATAGAAATTTGATTGAATTGGACTAAAATGTGCCTGGTTACAAGTTGTGGGGCTAGTGTTGTTCACTTTGCAAGATGTGGGACTAAAACGCTCGCGCAGTGCAAGTTGTGAGACTAAAAACGTATATACCTCAATAATTAACGACTGTGCTATTGAGAGAACATGAGGTTTTTAGCTCCACGGAGCATACACCCATCCGGCCACATGGTGAGCATCCAAGGGCACAGCCAAAAAGCGAAACTGAAAAATGGAAAATGCCATGCAAAAAATGGAAAATTCCCTGCGTTTGCGTGTGTCCTAAGGGACCAAGGAGCGCAGGTTTTCTTCTTAGATTTTGGGATAATTAAATACAATGAGGTTATGATACTACTACTACTAGTATTATCCTACACCTACACACTCGCGTGCTCCTAGGAGTCGTAAGTCGGTGTGCGCACGACCGTTGTACCGTAATTAGTACGCATGCGCATGCGCGTGCCCGTGCTAGTTTGATGAAATGCGCTTGAGGTTGCTGTGTGCATGCCGTCGTCTCGTTTCCACACGATTTGCTTGGCTTTCCCAGGCCTTTGTTTAAATGTGTGTCTCTGGAACCGCTTCCTGTGCTAGTCGGTGGGACCGAGACCACACAACACCATCATCAATGGCCGGCAAGAAGCAGGAGGACTCGCCATGTGCTGGTCTCCCTGAGGGACTCGTACAAAAGATAAGTGACATCTTCCTTTCGACGGAAGACTTCGACTACTACGCTGCCTTTCGGGCAGTCTGCAGCGCCTAGCGCGGCTTCACGGAGGAGCGCTTTATGCCAGCCAACTAGATTGTTCTAGAGCACCAGTTGTCGGAGGAGTATCGGGTAGAAGACGCCGCCATCATGTTCCTGAACGTGAGAACTGGCCGCCACCTTGAGAAGAATATTAGTCGAGTTATTCGCAGGTGATTTCATTATATGCATCTATATATATGCAATCCATTTTTTGCATTCACATCCTATACTATCTGTTTTTCAAGTTCTTTTTCTTCGTCCACTTGTTGCCTAGGGTTTTGCTCCATGGTTTACCTTGATTGAATTTCAGTCTGTTTACCTTGACTGAATCTCTGTTTCTCCTCCCTCTATCTCTGGAAGGTACTTTTATGTCGGTAGCAGAACCGGTGGCCTCCTTGTGCTTGGACAAAGGGTGCAGCCATAAAAGACCCGGTTGTACAACCCCTTCTCGGGCACTATCAAGGGCCTGAGGGCGGAGATACTGACCGAGTAGGTGGCTTCTGTCGCTGTGACGATGTTCCAGTCATTGATGGTGTTTACATCAAACCATCAGAACACCACCATTCTGTGGGCGGATGAGAGCACGGAGGAAGGGAGTCGCCCAGTCTTTGGTGAAGGGTGGTACTCGCCGTATGACTTCGCGGAACTCCAGAGCATGACTTCTTATGCGAGCGATGTTTTTGTCATAGACGGATACGGGTATGTCCTCTCGACTATGTGTGATGCTGCTCATGGAGATGTGTAGCTGCAGCACTCCGCACGAACCCTGGTGATGCATCCCACCGTTGCAAGCCCTGTTCCGGGCTGCTAGTTCCCAGAGAATCGTTTTTACCTCGTCGAGTCCGACAGGGAGTTGTTGTTCGTTGTGAGTGGACCAGTCTATGGTGGCAGGCCGGTTGTTTACTGGGTTGATACCCAGAACCGTTTCCTTCAGCCAGTCAGAGGCATCAGAAGTTGTGTTCTCTTCGTTGCTGACAATCGGTGCGTTTGCGTCGACAGCGCCAGGGTACCCACGGTGCAGGCTGACAGCATATACTATGCTGACCTATCTGAGATTAGATCTTACAACTTTGAGGCTCTTGCATGGGAAGAGGAGCCAAGCGTTGTATATGGGTATGGAGTAGGAGGATTATGGATCAATGACCATCCTTTTGAACTTGATCAATTGCTGGCGCAATATTGTTGATGGAGATACACCGAATGGGGTATGCCCGGCAGGACGTTCCGATTGGGCCAAAGGCCTCGCGAGTGCGCCTGCAGGACGGCTACTGGAATGCGACTAAGGAGAAGGCCTGGCGATTGGAGACTGGGGGCCCAGAAGCGTACTCAAAGCCCAGTCGGATTAGGTCAAAGCCTCCGAATCCATATGTTGTTCGGTTGTAAATTGTAAACCCTAGCGAGGTGCCTCATATATAAACCTCCCTAGGGTATCCTGAGGACTTACGTTCAATCATACACTCCTTCAAGCAACTCGCTGCTTAGACGCCTAGCTCGCCGCCATTGTAACTCGCTCTCCACTAATCCAATCTAGCAGGAGTAGGTCTTTACCCTCCGGGGGGCCGAACCTGGATAAATCCATGTGCATCTGCCCCATCTCGCACCGCAGATGGCCGCCAGCTCTCGCCCCCGATTCATTCAATTGCTTCCTACTGCAGCGACTGCCGTGGCCATTTCCATGACAGTGGTGCCCACCGTGGGGCCCAGCCGGACTGGCCTGAGTTCTGCGGCGAGACCCTACTCGCCGATCGATCGGCCGATCGTCACTGGCCGCATGATAGACATCGGCGGGATCCTACAGATCCTGCCCAGTAGCTACATCCCGGCATCGCGCCTGATCACCCACAGCGCGATAATGCCAGTCGGCTCCATCAACCTCATCGTTGGCTTCACCGGCGCGGTCAACCCAGCGGCGATGGTGATCGTTGGCAGATCGCCACCACACCGCGATCTTCTCTCGGAGGAGCAGGTCCGCTGCATCAGGAGCCTCGTCACCGAGTACGACTCGGCCGCCAACAACACGGCCGAGACCAACACCGCCGCGGACGACGCGGCCCTAAACGACGATGCCGACTCTGCGACCCCTGCCTCAGTCGACGGATCTATCACCGCGGCATCACGGGAGGACTCCATCACGCGGGTCTCCAACCCTGAGGACTTCGAGGACTCCTCCATCCTTGGGATCTTTGATTTCAATTCCGGCTCAGAGTCCCACGACGACTTCCGCGCCAGATCCAATCGCTTCAATGCGATCTACATGGCGGGCAGCACGGTCGCCCCACCAGATCCGTTCTCCACACCGATCCCGCCAACCGCCCTGGCCACGGAGGTGGAGGAAGCCCGCCAGCGACTGGAGGAGGCAACACGCAAGGAGATAGCCAAGCGCGAGAAATTCCGCCTCGAGCGGGCGACGGTGCAGGAGCTCTCGCTCTACCACCAGCACCGCATCAGGACCCGCCTGAACTCCAACGTTCAAGGTCGCGTCCTAAACTTCAACAATGAGAGCGACCCCGCACGTGCGGTGGAGCGTGAATACTGCGAGAACGCACCACTAGGCGGAAGCAATCAACCACCACCCGACACACCGGCGACTGGGGCCCCGACACCACCCATCGGTCGCGCACCCCCGCCGGACCAGCCACGAATCATAATCTTGCCACAGGCCCGCGACGCCAACGGACTCGCAGTTTACTCCACCCCGATGGACAACATCGTCGCGGCTGATGCGACAGTCGCCAACCTCAACGTCCAGGGAGAGGGCACGCTGCAGATCTAGTACGCCAAGGCCCTACTTGCCAGGGCCGTCGAGCAGCAGGCCGCGGGAGTCGACCCGCGGGGACGAATGTATTCCCGCTCCTCGGCAAGCAGGGCGGCCTCAAGCGGTCACCCCACCGTCGCCAACGGCATGACCTGCCCACCACTGCAGCCCCTGGTGACCCAGCCACGGGCCGCCAACCCCGCGCTCTCCACCAACGAGCTGCGACCGGTGAACAACACGGTCGCCGCCAACGGGCAGCCCATCGACGCCCGCACGCACATCATCAACAACCAGGCTTGGCAGGCACATCAGACCAACGACTTGAGGCACACCCTCAGTAACTGCGGTGACCACGAACCCAGGGGCTTGCTCAGCCGGGTCGGCCCTCAATGCTTCAGACCTATGATCCGAGGGGAAAAGTACCCTGCCAACTTCAAGGCGCCCAAGGAGATTGAAAAGTACGACCTGACATACAATCCAGCGGTCTGGCTGGACACATACCTCATGGCGATGGGAATCACCGGTCACACCGACCTACTAGCCGCTCTCTACCTCCCCCTAATGATGGAGGGTGCGACCCATCAATGGATCAACACTCTCCTCGCCGACAACATCGAGTCTTGGGAGGAAATGCGGGACGCCTTTGTCAGCCACTTCGAGGGATCCTACACCCGCACCACCACCATCGATGACCTGGAGCGATGCATCCAGGTACAACGCGAGTCGACCTGCCACTGGATCCAAAGGTGCCATGAACTATGGATCAACGCGTCCGGCATCCACCCGGACACGGTGATACATTGCTTCAAGAACGCGTGCCGGTACGAACCCCTAGTCGCCAAGATCAAGAGGGTCTACGGACGCTCGACAACATCCCTGACCTCCTCGAGATCGCCAAGCGCTACGCGGAGGAAGAGCCCAACCAGAACTCCGACGACGAGTCAGGAGGAAGACGCCGCACCAACAGCCACGACAGCGGACGACAGCGCGGCATACGCTACAGCAACACTCGCATCACCGGCAAGCGCCGCACGGATGGGCGAGTCGACTTCGTCGCCAACACCGGCTACGACCAACACGACTCCAAGAACTACCGCCACGACAGAGGAAACTACCGTGACAGCGGAAATTAGCACGCCAACAATGCAGCGAGGCCGAAATTCGACCCTGCTGCCCTACTCAACCAGCCCTGCATCTACCACAGCAAGGAAGGGAAACCCGCCAACCACACCACCATGAACTGCCATTCTCCTCAAGAGATCAAAAAGGCAAGGCGAGCAAGGGAGGACCCCAACAACAACCCTCCTCGGGACAATGGAAATACCGGCGGCTTCGGCAACGTCGTCGGCTCGCTACACACCTTCACCGGGCTCGGCACCAAACGTGAGAAGAAGGTCTACGCCAACGTAGTCTGCGGTGACCCAAGTTGACATCCCCTGCTTCCTCAACTGGTCCGAACAAAGCATCACCTGGAGTTGCCAGGATCACGCACCCAGGATCGAATACCCAGGGCGAGTCGCTCTGGTGGTCAGGCCCAAGGTGGCTAACTACTGGCTTCCCAAGACAATGATGGATGGCGGGAGCTCCATCAACATCATGTACCTTGACACTTTCAAGAGGCTCCAGCTCCCAAAAGAAGTAATCAAATCGACCCTGACAACCTTCCACGGTATCGTCCCTGGTCGGAAGGCGTATCCGATCGGAAAGGTGACGCTACCAGTCACCTTCAGCACACCGGAAAATTACCGCACGGAGAGGATCGTGTTCGAGCTGGTGAACTTCTACAGCCCCTACCACTGCGTCCTGGGACACCAAACATCCGCCAAATTCATGGCGACCCCCACTACGCATACAACATGATGAAGCTCCCAGGGTCGAGCGGCATCATCACCGTCCACGGCGACCCCGATATGGCCGTGGAATGCGAGAAAAAGGCGCTGAACTCGTCGACGCCATCATCGCCGTGGAGACTGATCACGCGGTGGAGCTCGTGAAATACACGGGCAACATCAACAAGGACGACCCCACCATCTTGAAGAAGCCAACCGCTGCGAACTCCATGTTCAAGGCGACCACGCATACCCGCACCGTCGAGCTCGTCCCGGGCGAATCCAGCCAGACGGTCACCATTAGGGCGCACATGAGCCCCGCATAGGAAAGCGCGCTCATCGGGTTCCTCCGTGAGAACCGTGACATGTTTGCATGGAAACCTTCTGACATGCCAGGTGTCCCGAGGGAACTCGCTGAGCACAAGCTAAACGCTGACCCCAAAGTGCGACCAGTAAAGCAGTCGCTACAACCCTTCAATGAAGAGCACCGCCGAGCAATCGCCGAAGAAGTGCAACGCCTGTTAGCCGCAGGCTTTATTCGGCCAATAAAATACTCCAAGTGGCTGGCAAACCCAGTCCTGGTTCTGAAAAAGAACAATACGTGGAGAATGTGTATCGACTACACCAAGCTCAACAGCGCCTGCCCGAAGGAGGAGTTCGTCCTACCACGCATCGACCAGATCATCGACTCGACCGTGGGATTGGAGTCGCTGTGCTTCCTCGACGCGTACTCTTGGTATAACCAGATCAAAATGGCGGTCAAGGATGAGGAGAAGACGGCGTTCATCACGCCATTCGGCACCTTCTCCTACACGGCCATGATGTTCGGCCTCAAGAACGTCGGTGCCACATACCAAAGGTGCATGCAGGAGTGCCTCGCGAGCCAAATTGGCCACAACATTCACGTCTACATTGATCATGTGGTGGTAAAATCCACCTGCCAGGATGACCTGCTCGCTGACCTGGCCAAAACCTTCGCAAACCTGCAGAGGTATAACATCAAGCTAAACCCAGGAAAATGCAACTTCGGCGTCCCAACCGGAAAGCTCCTGGGATACGTGGTCTCCAAGTGAGGCATCGAGGCCAACCCTACCAGGATCGACACCATCGCGCGACTCGAGAAACTCGAGTGCCTGCGCGAGGTCCAGAAGTTGGCTGGGCGAGTCGTGGCTCTCAGCCGCTTCATCCCCCGGCTCGGCGAGAAGGCAATGCCCCTCTACCGCCTAATGCGCAAGAACCCCACGTTCCAATGGGACACGGAGGCGGACGACGCACTCAAAGAAGTGTTACACGTGGCACCACTGCTCGCCGCCCCAGTCGACAAAGAGCCGGTGCTAGTCAATGTGGCGGCCTCCACTCGAGTCATCAGCGCCGTGATGGTCGTCGAATGGCCAGAGGAGGGCAAGGAACGCCCCATACAATGCCCCATCTACTACATCAGCGAAGTCCTGATGGACTCAAGACAGCGCTACCCGCAGTACCAAAAACTAGTATACGTGGTATTCCGAGCTCAATGGCGACTCCCACATTACTTCCAGGAGCACCCTATCACGGTCGTCTCCTCCGCACCACTGCAAGACATAATACGCAACCGCGAGGCGACTGGGAGAGTCACCAAGTGGGCCGTTGAAATCGGCGTCCACAACATCAAATACGAGCCCCGCAATGCGATCAAGTCTCAAGCCCTGGCTGACTTCCTCGTAGACTGGGAAGAAGCACAGCAGCCGGAGAAGCTACCATACCTCCACTACTGGTCGCTCCATTTCGACGGGTCCAAGAAAGCCGATGGCGCAGGGGCCGGGGTCATCCTGACCTCCCCTAAGGGAGACAAGCTTCGCTACGTGCTCCACCTTAACTTCAATCCCTGCACCAACAACATGGCAGAATACGAGGCCCTCCTCCACGGCATGCGGGGCGCCAAGGAGATGAACATAAACCGCTATGGTGCTACGGCGACTCCAACCTAGTCGCCGGCCAGGTCGCCGGAACCTGCGCCGCCGTCTCTCCGACGATGATATCATACCGCCAAGCGGTAGACCATCTGGGAGGACACTTCAACGGCTATTCAGTCGAGTGGATCGACAGATGCAAGAACGAGGAGGCAGATGCCCTTTCCCGCATCGGGTCGGCTCGACAAACGCCACCCACGGGCGTCTTCCTCGACATCATCCACAAATCTTCGGTCTGCCCACCGAAGGAGATCGACATCGGGATACCACTACAACCCGAGCCGACCCTAGTTGCCATGATCGTGGAGCCCAGCGACTGGACGACACCATACATCGCCTTCCTCGAGCACAAGATCCTCCCAACAAACGAGACGGAGGCACGAATGATCGTGCGCCGCTGCAAATCCTTCGTCATCATCAATGGCGAGATCCACAAATGCAGCATGACTGCTGTGTTCCAACGCTGTGTACAGCTAGAAGAAGGCCGCAAGATCCTCCAGGACATCCACGCCGGTGACTGCGGCCATCACGCTGGCGCCAAGTCGCTGGTCGCCAAGGCCATGCGGCACGGTTTCTACTGGCTCACCACGCACGCCGACGCCACTGACATCGTACAACGGTGCATCGGGTGTCAGAAATACGCCAACCAGATGCACCTCCCTGGTTCGACACTCAAGACCATCCCCATCACATGGCCATTCGCTGTATGGGGCATGGACATGGTAGTCCCGTTCAGGAAGGCCTCATCCGGCTTCACCCATCTCCTAATCGCGGTCGTCAAGTTCACCAAATGGGTCGAGGCCAAGCCGATCAAAAAGTGCGACGGCAAGAAAGCCACCAAGTTCTTACGCGGGCTCATCTACCAGTATGGCTACCCGCACAACATCATAACGGACAACAACACTAATTTCGCCAAGGGCGCCATGGCAGAATTTTGCGAGGAACACGGCGTACGACTCGACCTCGCCTCAGTCGCCCACCCAGAGTCGAACGGCCAAGCAGAACGCGCCAACCAAAGCGTCCTCCATGGGCTCAAGCCATGACTTCAAGTGCCCCTAGAGCGCACCCTAGGATGCTGGGTCGAAGAGCTCCCATCTGTAATATGGGGAATCTGCACCTCCATCAACCGCTCCACAGGGTTCACACCCTTCTTCATGGTGTACGCCACCGAAGCCGTAATGCCAACCGATCTGGAGCACGACTCATCTCGAGTCGCCAACTATGTCGAGGCGACAAACGAGATCGCCCGCCAAGATAGCATTGACCAGATCGACGATGCACGCGACCTGGCTCGCTCTCGCACCGCCATCTACCAACAGGGGCTCTGCCGCTACCATAGCCGCCGAGTCCGGACCCGCACCTTCCAGGAGGGCAATCTGGTCCTACGACTGGCCCAGGACAAGAAGGGCATGCACAAGCTTTCCTCCCCATGGGAGGGGCCATTCTCCATAGGACAAGTCCTTGGCAATGATGCCTACTACCTCATCGACATACGAGGCGATGGCCAGCTCGAGGTCGGGAGGCCATGGAATGTAAACCTTCTCCGAAAGTTCTATACATAGAACTCAAACTTGTACTCAGATGACATATAATGAAATTCATTCGGATCACACAAATTGTGTCTACTCGCCATATCCTTGTGCCACTCGCACTCATGCAATCAGCAATATGCTACCTATGGAAGTCAACCCTTGGTCAACGACCGGCACGACTAAGTAGTGCGGCCCATGGGCACTGAAGATATTCGGGCCTTGTGCCGTCCATGAACACGCCAACCCGGAGCCACCATCGGAGTCGCCTAGCTCGACTGGCCCACCGGGCCAAGATGACCGGTATGAGCTTCTCATAACGACATGTCCTTCCCATCCTCGCGCAAAGCGACTCGAACGATTAAGTACCACACACGGGGACTCAACCCTCACGCGGCTCGGGAACACACCAAGTAAGAGAGCTGCCTTAGACTCGCCCTGCGACTGGTTCTCCGAACCAGGGGAGGAGACGCGTTACGAACAACGCATCAACAACTCGCAAGAGGAACGCCCCCAAACAATCCCACTCGCGCTCGGGGACTCGCCCCTTTTAGAAAACGCAAAAGACAAAGAATAAAAACCAAGGCAAACAAACACGTATACAAACGGGTTATAGCCCATTAAAGGGCGGACGCGCTCGGGGACTCGCTTACACAAAAGTTAAACACAACACAAAATCAAGCGTGCATTGCGAGTCGATTGACTCCTCTTACTTTCATACAAAATATTGTTCATTTTACAAGCAGTCGCCACTCGACATATCTTACAAGTTGCTTGGAAAAGCTGTCTATTTCGCAGGCCCCGATGATGAAGCGTCCACACCACCCTTGACACGAAAGAACGGCTGCCACGGGTTCGTCAGATAGGTCGACAGCGACTTCGACAACGCTGACCGGAAGGGCTGCTCCATCCTCAGATCACGATGCTCCAGCTCGGGGTCGCCTGGCGCCACCATCGTCTCTTGGTATAGTAGAAGGTCCGCCATCGCCAATAGTCGATCAGCAAAGGGGGCGTCCTTGGCGGTTAGCTTCAGTACCTCCGACATCTCCACCGTACCAGTCGTCAAAGGATAACCGCTGGTGATGTCATCGAGGTCGAAGTCGTCGGGGAAGTGAGCGAGCCCCAGAGTCAATGTTGTGGTGGCCCCGTGCCTGAAAGCCGAGCATGCCATCCATTCCACGATGTTGTGTACCTCCTCCAGATAGCGCCACACCTCAGTCAGTCCCCCAGGAATAACCTCGGTGGGGGACATCCCTTGAAGAACTGCCTGGACGGACAACACTGAGGCAGTGGCCGCGTTCACCACGGCAGTCACGCACTACGAGGCATTGAAGGTCTACACCACCGGGTCGCTTTGCCCTATCACCACTGCAACTTCAGACATCAGTGACACTATGGATTCCCCCACTCGGGGACTCACCGTACATGTCAAGAAAAAAAAGAAACAGCGACTCACCAAGAAGCTTCAGGCAGTTCTCGGTGACGTGCTTCTCCAGGCTGGCGTGATCACTTTGTAGCCCCAGGATGATCGAGTCCGCGGCCTTCCGCTCCTCTTCAGTTGCGGCGATCGCAGCCTTTGTCCTGTCCTCAGAAGAAATCGAGGTCGCTTTTGCCTCCTCCAATTCCTTCACTAGCGAGTCGATACGCCCATTCGCCACGTCCAGCTCGGCAATTGGGATATATCCTTCTCAGGCCTTGGCAATCGCAGCCGGAAGACCATCTGAACAGCAAAAAAGCGATTATCAACACTATGGAACACCAACAGCTCACAGCCGAAAATGTATCAAGCACTCACCAACAGTTTCATGTAGTCGCCGGTTTGCCTCCTGCGCCACGCGCAGATCCCGCTCTAGACGATCCTTTGCGGCCTATCGATCTGTCGACTCCCTATGCAAGCCCTGCAAGAAGAACAAAAAGCTAGCAATTACAAAAACAGATATTCAGGTCCTAGCCGCTGAAATTCAGCGACCAGGAACTCGGGGATTGGCGACTAGAAGAAATTTAGTTCCTAGCCGCTGAAATTCAGCGACCAGGAACTCGGGGACTGGACACCAGAAGAAACTAAGTGCCTAACCGCTGAAATTCAGCGACTAGACACTCAGGGACTGGACGTACCTGAATGACGGTGCCAAGCATCTTATGAAGCTCTCCGGCGTCCGTCGAAGGGACCATGAAGCAGGCACGCCCGCGACGAGACACAACATCTTCGTCAACAATCTCTGGGCTCTGTGGAGACTGGTTGTCCGCCACACCTAGAAACCCCTTCGCCATGAAGCGCGGAAACGTTGCAGACGCTCTAGCCGGGGCACTGGTCATCAGAGCCGACGGTTTCGTCGCCGGAGCGGCCGTGGCTGGCTCCGATCAGGTAACCGCCACCTCTTCGATGCCCACAACAAGATCATCCTCCTTGGCACTATCCATCGCCACAGCATCATCGGCACCGCCCCTCCGCTTCTTCGCGCCCTCCGCAGGCGCGACGTCTTCAGCAGGTTTCCTCTTCTTGGGGAGATCGCCCTCTCCTGTGGTGGCGACTGGCGGAATCTTCGCCACCGAAGGGCGACCAATCTTCTTGATGCCAGATCAGCCAAACCTCCAAAGTCAACATAGAGAGAACACAAAAACGAAACATGATTTAGAAGGAAAAATTCGAAGCTTACTTGGCGACGAGGAGCACGCGCAACCCGGTGCTGATGTGGGCAGGCTTGTCCAATTCCAACCCCAATTTACGTGTAAGACCTCTCTCGAAGACATCTGAAGCCCACGACACCACGTGCTTCCTTGACGATGAAGCCGCGATCGCTGGGATCTCCGGCTCCGAAGACACGGCCTCTCCTGAAGCTTGTGGCGACTTTGAAGCCACGGCCTCGGCCGCTTCTTGCACCGGCGCCGTTGAAGCCAGTGGTGCGATCACCGCGAGAGGAACCTCCACCGCCGCCTTGGTGCCTTCAACCTCCAATCCCGTCATCGGAACCGTGCCCTCTGGGATCTTGCGCGAGGTCTCAGCCGTGTCGTCCTCGGACTCGTCGTCCGACTCGAACACCACCGCCGACCTGGATGGTGACGCCGCTTTCTTTGCTGGCGACTTTGGCTTGTGAGAGGGTTTCACCAACGTGGCTGTTTGCCGAGAAGTGTGCTCTTGCAATATTTTGTCGCCTTCTTTGCCTTCTTCGAGACTACGGCTCGCCTCGAGCTCGTGTTGCTTCTGCATGCGAGTCTTACAAGCCGCAGGCGCTGGGGGAGGAGCCTCCACCTCCTCCTCTTCCTCTTCAGAAGATTCTCCAGAGGCCCCCTCTTCGAACTCGTGGGGAACCTCCTCGTCGAGTAGGGTGAGCCAGCCCTCTAAAACCTGAAATAGCTGAGAATGGGCACAGACAACGTTCAAATGATACGGTTGCAAATTGCACCATAAGAACTGCGACTAAAGATAAAATTTAGAGAGAAGAACTTACTGTGGGGGCTTCATTCTTCACAGACACGTACGGAGCGAGCCCGGCTGACGTGGTTGTGAATTCCGCGTCAGTGATCTTCTTCAGGGCGGCCTTGTAATCTTCGGTGTCCCATGACTCCTTGCTGGTCCGGGAAGGATCGTTCTTCCCGCTGTACTCATACATCCAGTGTGGTCGAGCCGCCAATGGGACCAATCGCCGCCCGAGCTAGCAATTGTACAAGTTGACTAAGGAGAAACCTTGGTCCTTCAGCTTCTGGATCTGGTCCATCATTTCCGCGACAGCCATCCTCTGGTCGTCGGGGAGCCTGTCCATCGCCAGCCAGCGGGGTTCACTTTGCTCCGTGACAAACTCCGGCAGTGCTACCTCGCCGGGGGGAGTGGATTCCTTCACGTAGAACCAGCTCCTCTTCCACTCTCTCGCGGCCTTCTTCGGCAGCATGAGCTTGACGAAGTTGGCATTCGGCTTTAGTTGGAAGGTGACGCCTCCGGCCGCCAAGATCGGGCCGCCGGACCCTTCCTGTCTGATGCGGCCGTGGAAAAGCTCCAACCACAACGGGAAGTATGGCCTACAGCCAAGATAGCACTCGCAGAAGGCGACAAAGATCGCCAGCTGCTTGATGCTGTGCTGGCCGAGATCTGACGGCTTAATCGCATAGTATCCGCAGAATCGTCGAAAGAACAACGAGGTGGGAAATCCCAAGCCCCTCTCTAGATGGATCCTCCAATTCCCTTTGTGGAGGACCCCGACGTCCTCGAAGGACCTGAGTTGCCTGCGGTGCACTTCGACTTCCCCCACGAGCCCTTCGGAGGTGCCGTCGAGAAGGGAAGCAGGGTCGCTTGGTCTAGAAAGGTGTGAATTGAGGAAGACAGGAGAAATGGATGCGCGAGAGTGAAGAATGCAGGAAAAGATCTACAGAACTGATCTGTTACTCCCCTTATAAGGAGGTGCTACCCGCCAAACTCGGGGTAGCCGTCACCCGCGGTAATTATGCCAAAGTTACCGTTGGAAATTCCAACGGATAGTTCTGACCAAACTGACGGTCCAACTCCTCCATTCGACTCGCTTCAATCGACCGCCCACTCGCCAGCAGCGAATGACAACAGCGGTAGCATTTGCTGAAGCAGCGACTAGGGACCTGGGGAAAATTTCCTTGGTTTCGGTGGAGTCCACTACCGATTCGACTGGGCGTCCAAATTGGGCTCGCCTACTCTGACTACCAAAAAGACACCTGCATCTGAATCAATGATGGCCTCAGGGACTACTAATGGGGATATACCGAATGGGGTATGCCCGGTAGGATGTTCCGATTGGGCCAAAGGCCTCGCATGTGGGCCTGCAGGACGGTGACTGGAATGCGACTAAGGAGAAGGCCTGGCGATTGGAGACCGGGGACCCATAAGCGTAATCAAAGCTCAGTCGGATTAGGTCAAAACCTCCGAATCCATATCTTGTTCGGTTGTAAATTGTAAACCCTAGCGAGGTGCCTCATATATAAACCTCCCTAGGGTATCCTGAGGACTTAAGTTCCATCATATACCCCTTCAAGCGACTCGCTGCTTAGATGCCGAGCTCACCGCCATTGTAACTCACTCTCCACTAATGCAATCTAGCAGGAGTAGGTCTTTACCCTCCGGGGGGCTGAACCTAGATAAATCCATGTGCATCCGCCCCCATCTCGCACCGCAGATGGCCGCCAGCTCTCTCCCCCGATTCAATCAATCGCTGCCTACTGCAGCGACTGCCGTGGCCATTTCCACGACAATTACAGAATCGTCGAGCATTCTGAGCTGCAGATGGTGCCGCCATATGGCAAGGATGGTACCACCCACTATGATTACTATGACGTTTATCCATCAGATTGATGGATTGTGTGGGTCTACTCCTTATGTATTCTCTTCAGGTCAGCTCTTTATGTGTTCACTTTGTTGAGTGACGTCTATGAATTTTGCAAGTTCTATGGTGCCCGTGTAATACAATGGACGTTCTCCCTGTTCCGGTAGATCGTGTGTAGTAATTTTGATAGATGCTCAGCTTGTAACAATCCTCAAACAACTTACAACTTCAAATTACAGTAGATTATTACAATCCTCAGTAAACTTGATAGTAATCAAATGAAGCATAAAAGTTGCATCAGAGTCCAGACAACTAAAAAACACCATAACTGGTGTTACAGAAAAGGTCTCTATGAAGCTTGCATCCCGAGACATGTAACAACTGGCTTCACATGAGATCTGCAGATGCGATTATTAAGTATGTTCTGCGTTAAAGCTTGCCTGTTTTTCAATTCATATAAATCTTTGCGTGCTATGGTGATTACTGAATCTGTTTTGTTGGCTTCTTGCTGAACAATATCACGGGCATCTTGGAGGGCATCCTCAAATAATCTTTCGGCTGAAAAATGAGGATCAGTCGAAGCGGTGTGCCATGAGCAATAGGTATTATCACTGCTGCTGTGTGAAACAAAATCTAAACTTGGAGAAGCGGGTCTTTGTTCGGCATTTAGAGGGTCATTTGCAGCCTGAAACAAACACAAAACAAGTTATAACAGCATTACCATGCAATCACACCACCATGAATTTTAAATGTGTCAATGCGGTAATATATAGGGAAGGAAGCAATTAACAGTTATGAAATGACTGCTCTACTTGAAGATGGCTGAGACCAAGACAAAACAAGTTACTTAAACAATAGACTTGGGAAACAAACTACAAGTTCACTTTGAATAACAATGCGAGCAATTAACCAAAGTACCTGATGCAGACTGCTCAAACTAGAATGTGCAGAACATGAATAAAACGAATATTAAAACTATGCCATTATGTTTCTCATATATAAACTAGCCAGGAACTACACAACGAAATCTGCCACTGATTTAATCATAGACAAAAAAAGAGTAACTCAGCCAATAAAAACACATCAAATGTGAGCCTCGAATATGCTAGCCAGATAATTTTAGACAAACAATGAATCAAGCAATCATACATTGAATTATTCATGAATAGCCAGATAATTTCAATGCTTCGGCGGCCTGAGAACAACAGACTGAACCATGAAGTGCCTCGTATTAAAATAGCCAGTTCATTTAACTATGATACACAGTAGATACAAGAGTGAGATGAACTGCACAGAGTTCCTTATGATACATGTGTGGATCTTATCTCTAGTGTGGCCTTGTTCTTATTATTAGACAACTCACATGCAATACACCCGACCTCTCCATATATAGGAAATTGAACTAAGCACATGGAACAAAAGCAGACCATAGTGGGGCTAAAATGTTTGACGCTAATTTTTGGCAAAAAAATATGAAAACAAGAAAGACAAATGGTAAATTTAAGCAAACAAAAAATGTGGCAAGGACTAAACTTTGGGTGGGGGCCTTATCGTAGGTGTTACACGAGATCTACACTACTGGTGGATTCGGAGTTTGTACTCCATTGTTGCTCCTCTGCATAAAGGTAGGGCCAACTGTAAATACAAACAGGTTCCAACATGATATATGTTGGCATGAAGTGAAAAAAAGGTGATGGGGTCTTACGAGATTATAGGAGTCATTCACTCTATGATATTGTGTGCAAACTGAGGCTGCTCCTTGCATAATAATAGAAAACAGTTTGAGCCGCAGGTTAAGAGGGATCAAATCGACAATACATAATGGTCGAATAGTATGACGTGTGTAAACGTGTAGTATAGGATAGCAGGACAATGGCACGATGGAAATACTATAGTTCGTAAATCGGCGAATGATAGAGATATTATATAATCATATCTCATGTGGATAGGTACACTAGAGAATGTAAACAAATATGTTAAGTGACTAATAATTCACAAAGAAATAGTACAGTACATAAAAACAGTTCAATACGTCGAGTTTAAGCGTAACCACAACGGGTTAATTTAGTACTCCCTCCGTTTCAAAATATAAGATGTCTTAGCTTTGTGAAAAGAGTGCATCTAGACCTCTTTTAGTGTATAGGTTCATCTAGGTTTGGAGTGAACGTACACACTAAAATGAGTCTGGATACACTTCTTTCACAAAGCTAAAGCATCTTATATTTTGAAACAGAGGGAGTACATAACAGGTGTATATCAAGTAAAGAACCTGTTAGTTAGGAAATTTAGCACGAGTACAGTACATTGCCAACAAACAAATCTCGCAGGAAGGTCTAGTTTTACCTTGGTCGGGGCGGCGTCTAGGCCTCCTCCGCATAATCACAGGTCATGTCGAGGTCGTCGAAGGTGCTACAGTCATAGTGGGTGTCGACGACAGGGAAGCAGATCTTGGGAGGACGAGGATACGAGCAGAACGTTGGACCACGATGCCTGTGGAGCAGATCCTAGGCGGTCGATGATGTGGTCAGCGCGCCGGACAAGAGGTTTTGTTGAGAAGATCAGGTGTGCGGGTACGCCTGCTAAAGTGCAGCGGGGATGTTCCGGCCGGTGACGTATTCCTGGAGGAGAGAGAGGGGAGGGGGTTGGGTTTAGGTACTGCTAGCACTATACTGGGAAAATTACGAATGAATCCCCCCACCTACCGAATTTAATAGGGGTCAAATGGGAATTTCGAAGTATCTAAAATTTTGGGGCACGGACTATGTCTGGATGCACAGGATCGTTTTCAAAAGGTGTTCAAAATTTTCATGATGCAAAGTCTTAGCTAGAAGTCGAACCACTCGTCAAAACTCTCTATGGTTTCTAATATACTCCCTCCGTTTCAAAATATAAGATGTTTTAGTTTTTGAAAGAAGTGTATCTAGACCCTTTTCGTGTCTAGGTTCATTCCAAATCTAGATGAATCTACACACTAGAAGATGTCTATATACATTCCTTTCACAAAGCTAAAACATCTTATATTTTGAAACGGAGGGAGTATTAATTAACCGCTCGATGGGTACCTCCAAAAGCTTTTTTTATAAAACTTTCAAAGCAACCTACAATTTATTACTTGTAGTTCAAGTTTGACCTAATTTCATTAAATTCAAGAGCAGTCTATCGCACTTAGTTGTAGCTCAAGTTTGACCTAATTTCATTAAACTGTCAAGACGCAAAATCTTAGCAAGAAGATGAACTTGTCGCCAGAAATCTCTTTTGGTTTCTGATAGTATATTAATTGCCCTCCCGCACGCCGCCTCCGATGGGTACCTCTAAGAGCTTTTCCGTAAAACTTTCAAAGCAACCTACACAATTTACTTGTAGTAGTTCAAATTTTACCTATTATTTTTTTCGCTTTGCCCATTATAATTTTATATAGTGATGATATGCCAGATGTCTATTATCTGAGTCTCACGTGCAGGGCACGTGCAATTTACTAGTACTTGTAGTTTCAAATTTGACCTAATTTCGATAAATCGACATAAAGTTATTCTAATGGGCGGAGTTAGCTGGGAGGTTTGAAAACTCATAAAACATGGGAATCGTTGGTACAACATATTGGTCCAATATGTATGTATGTAAACTTGGCTTGTGGTATTCAGATCCAATATTCTTCAGACTTTTCTTTAGGAAAAAGAACAACCTCGCTCGTATTCTTCACTCGGAAAATGTAGAATTGAATGTTCTTTCTTGATAGTTGGAAACTCACACCGACGACACTATTTACTACAAGAAGATGCACCGATGCTACCTATGAAATGACATTTAATTCAAGAGCAATCTATGGCGTTTACTTGTAGCTAGCTCAAGTTTGACCTAATTTCATTAAATTACCAATATGCAAAGTCTTAGCAAGATGTTGAACCTTTCATCGAAACTCTCGCTGGTTTTTGGTATATTAATTTTGAACCCTCGATGGGTACGTCCAAAAGCTTTTTCGTAAATCTGTCAAAGCAAAATCTACAATTTACTTGTAGTTTCAAATTTGACCTAATTCCGAGATATCGACATAAAGTTATTCAAATGTGCGGGGTTAGCTATAGGAAGCTTCAAAACCCATAAAACATAGGAATCACAAGTACAACATGTTGCCGATCCCCTATATATATCTGTCAACTTGGCTTGTGGCATCCACATTCAATATTCTTTGGACTTTTATTTACAAAAAAGAACAACTAACCTCGTTCGTCTTCGCTCGGGAAACATAGAATTCAATGTTCTTTCCTGATAGTTGGACACTCACACCCGCGACACTACTTACTACTAGAAAATGCACTCATCTACCTCTGAAATGACATTTAATTCAAGAGTTATCTATTCCACTTACTTGTAGCTCAAGTTTGACCTAATTAATTTCGTTAAATTGTCAAGATGCAAAATCTTAGCAGGAAGTTGAACCTATCGTCAAAACTCTTATTATTTTCAGATATGTTAATTGTGACCCCTCGATGGGTACCTCCAAATTAAAAGTTTTTTCGTAAAAATTACAAAGCAAAACCTACAATTTAGTTATAGTTTCAAATTTGACCTAATTTCAAAAAATCGACTTAAAGTCATTAAAATGGGCAGAGTTAGCTAGGAAGTTTGAAAGCTCATAAAACATAGGAATCGCAAGTACAACATGTTTTCGATCGACTATATATGTCTGTCAACTTGGTTTGTGGCATCCACATCCCATATTCTTTGGACTTCTCTTTACGGAAAATAACAACTAGTAGCCTCGCTCGTGTTCACTCAGAAAATGTAGAATTGAATGTTCTTTCCTGATAGTTGGAAACTCACACTGACGGCATTGTTTACTACAACGAGGTGCATCGATCTACCTTTGAAAATACATTAAATTCAAGAGCAATCTATCGCGCTTACTTGTAGCTCAAGTTTAACCTAATTTCGTTAAATTGTCAAGATGCAAAATCTTAGCAAGAAGTTGAAGATATCATCAAAACTCTCGGTGTTTTATGATATATTAATTGTGACCCCTCGATGGGTACCTCCAAAAGATGTTTTGTAAAACTTTGAAAGAAACCTACAATTTACTTGTAGTTTCAAATTTGACCTAATTTCGATAAATCGACATGAAGTCATCCGGTCAAATGGGCAGAGTTAGCTAGGAAGGTTGAAAACTCATAAATAAAACATGGGAATCGTTGTTACAACATGTTGGTGCACTATATATGTCGGTAAACTTGGCTTCTAGCATTCAGATCCAATATTATTCTATGGACATTTCTTTACGGAAAAGAACAACCTCGCTCGTCATCACTCGAAAAATTGAGAATAATTGAATCTTCTTTCCTGATATAGTTCAAAAATCACACCGTACCGACGGCACTATTTACTACAAGAAAATGCACCCATCTACCTCTCTGAAAAGTCATATATTTCAACAGCAATCTATCAGGCTTACTTGTAGCTCAAGTTTGACCCAATTTCGTTAAATAGTGTCATGCGATGCAAAATCTTAGCAAGAAGTCAAAATTGTTGTCAAAACTCTCGGTTGTTTCTCATATATTGATTGTGACACCCCTCCCGATCAGTACAGTACCGCCAAAAGCTTTTTCGTAAAACTTTCAGAGCAACCTACAATTTATTTATAGTTAAAGTTTGACCTAATTTCGATAAATCGACATGTAGTCATTCAAGTGGGCGGAGTTAATTAGCTCGGGAGTTTGAAAACTCAAAAAACATATGGGAACCGTAAGTAAAACACATTGGTCCACTTAATATGTCTAGAAGCTTGGCATATGGCATTGAGATCCATATTCTGCTTTGAGCTTTCTTTACGGAAAAGAACCATCTCGTCATCACTCGGAAAACTGAGAATTTTATTTCCTGATAGTTGGAAACTCACACTGACGACATTGTTTACTACAAGAAGATGCACCCATCTACCTCCGAAAATACATTTAATTCAAGAGCAATCTATCACGCTTACTTGTAGCTCAAGTTTGACCTAATTTCATTAATCGATAAGAAGTCACTGAAGTGTGCGAAGTTAGTAAGGAAGCTTGAAAAATCCTAGTACTAAAAACTTGGGTATTACGTATAAGAAATTGTGGTCCAGTTTGTTTGATAATTGGGGCGGTTGCATTTTCTTTTAACCGTGGTAGGTCTCATAGGAGCGAGGTGCTTGAGAGTTAACACGGTCGATGGAAGTACAAGTTACATCAAGGACCTCATAAAAATGAAAATTGCACCCAAGTCCATGCATTTAGCACAAGGACCCTGAAACTGAGCAATGAAGTGTGTCTTTTGAGGTTAGTGCATACTAGCATTCATCGTGCTAAAGACTATCAGCAGAATCTTTGTAGATGCTAAGAATGGAAAAGAAGATCCAAAGGTTAGCAATGTTTGGATTTGGCGGTCTTGATCCAATGGTCAATGTTCGAACTTATCTGTACACTATAAAGTGGTATGGTATGGTATTGTAAGAGATAAGACAAGATAAAGATAAGATAAAGATAAGATAAGAAGTACTGCGAATGGCCGATCTTTTGAGTAACCTTCCCTCCCAATGTTTGGGAAGCAAGTGAAAATTTTGAAAACCAGAAAAGTTTGAATTTTTTTGCCGCCAGGGACCAAAGTGGTTTCCTTCCTATGTACTCCTTGTCCCTACTTCACACCAACACGACTGCTGAACACACCAAAGACACAGAGTCATTGCATTAAGGCACACGCGCAAAGACCATGTCAGGATTTAGGGAGAGATCAACCGGGCCGGTGCGTGAGGGGAAAGGGTAGGAGAGAGGAAGGATGGATGGTGAGAGGTAGGGAAGGAGAGAGAAAACACACAATTTGTTTTTCGTGCATAGGTTCTGAAATTTACTAGTACTAGCATAGTGTAGTACATTATAAGGCCACAGGAGTACCTCGTGTTAGAAACCCATCATAACTTTGCTCTGACATGGAACCGCCTTCAACTTCTCTTCGCTGCTGCCCTCTTCCCCAGCCAATGTTTTATTCTCTTAGCATGTACAACACGTGGACAGAGGTGACTATATGTCTAAGCAAAGAAATATACTACTCCCGCATTGTGTAAAAAAGCACACCTTAATATGTCCTACTACCCGTTCCAAAAAAATGGCCTACTATGTGGCATCCGCTAAGGTTCACCTTATACATAGTGGAAAAAATAAAGTTATCTTTAAGACTAAGGTGCACCTCTAGCTTGTGGGTTTCCCATAGAGAATAAAAATAACATTTCCCCTCTCTCCCTATTTCATGTAATCGTTTTCAAAAGGTATTCAAAATTTTCATGATGCAAAATCTTAGCTAGAAGTCGGACCACTCATCAAAACTCTCTGTGGTTCCTGATATATTAATTAACCACTCGATGGGTAACTCCAAAAGCTTTTTTCATAAAACTTTCAAAGCAACCTACAATTTATTACTTCTAGTTCAAGTTTGACCTAATTTCATTAAATTCAAGAGCAATCTATCGCACTTAGTTGTAGCTCAAGTTTGACCTAATTTCATTAAACTATCAAGATGCAAAATCTTAGCAAGAAGATGAACCTATATTCATAACTCTCTTTTGGTTTCTGATAGTATATTAATCCCCCCCCCACGCGCGACACCTCCGATGGGTACCTCTAAGAGCTTTTCCGTACAAATTTCAAAGTAACCTACACAGTTTACTTGTAGTAGTTCAAATTTTACCTATCATATTTTTTCCACTTTGCCTATTATAATTTTATATAGTGATGATATGCCAGATGTCTATTATCCAAATCTCACATGCAGGGAACGTACAATTTACTAGTACTTGTAGTTTCAAATTTGACCTAATTTTGATAAATCGACATATACTCATTCGGTCAAATGGGCAGAGTTAGCTACGAAGTTTGAAAACTCACAAATAAAACATGGGAATCGTTGGTACAACATGTTGGTCTACTATATATGTCTGTAAACTTGCTGTGGCATTCACATCCAATATTCTCTGGACTTCTTAGGAAAAAGAAAAACCCTGAACGTCTTCACTTGGAAAATGTAGAATTGAATGGTCTTTCCTGATATTTGGAAACTCACATTAATGGCATTGTTTACTACAACAAGATACAGCGATCTACCTCGGAAAATGCATTTAATTTCAAGAGCAATCTATCGTTCTTAATTACTTGTAGCTCAGGTTTGACCTAATTTCGTTAAATTGTCAAGATGCAAAATCTTAGCAAGAAGATGAACCTATCGTCAAAACTCTCGGTGTTTTATGATATATTAATTGTGACCCGTCGATGGGTACTTCCAAATGTTTTTTTGTAAAAAACCAAAGCAACCTATAATGTACTTGAAGTTTCAAATTTGACCTAATTTTGATAAATCGACATAAAGTCATTCAGTCAAATGGGCAGAGTTAGCTAGGAAGTTTGAAAACTCATAAAACATGGGAATTGTTGGTACAACATGTTGGTCCACTATATATGTTGGTAAACTTGGCTTATGGAATTCAAATCCAATATTCTTCGGACATTTCTTTACGGAAAAGAACAACCTTGCTCATCATAACTCGAAAAATTGAGAATTGAATGTTATTTCCTGATAGTTGGAAAATCACACTGGTGACATTATTTACTACAGGAAAATACACCCATCTACCTCTGAAAAGTCATATATTTCAAGAGCAATCTATTGCGCTTACTTTGTAGCTCAAGTTTGACCCAATTTCGTTAAATAGTGTCATGATGCAAAATCTTAGCATAAAGTCAAACCAGTTGTCAAAACTCTCGTTTGTTTCTCATATATTGATTGTGACCCCCGATGGGTACCTCCAAAAGCTTTTTCGTATAACTTTCAGAGCAACCTACAGAACTTGTAGTATATAGTTCAAATTTGACCTAATTTTGATTAATCGACATATAAATTCATTCAAGTGGGCAGAGCGATAAGCTATAGGAAGTTTGAGAACTCATAAAACATGGGAAATCATAAGTACAATATGTTGGTCCACTATATATGTGTGAAAACTTGGCTTGTGGCATTTAGATCCTTATTCTTTGGACTTCCTTTATACGAGAGAATAATCTCGATATCACTCGAAAAATTGAGAATGTTCTTTCCCGATAGTTAGAAACTCACACTGACAACATTGTTTACTACAAGAAGATGCAGCCATCTATCCTAGAAAAGACATTTAATTCAAGAGAAATCTATCGTGCTTACTTGCTTGTAGCTCAAGTTTGACCTAATTTCGTTAAATAGTCAGGATGCAAAATCTTAGCAAAAAGTTGAAACTATCGTCAAAACTCTCGGTGGTTTTTGACATATTGATTGTGACCCCTCGATGGGTGCCCCCCAAAAGCTTTTTCGTAGAACTTTCAAAGCAACCTACAATTTACTTGTAGTTTCAAATTTGACCTAATTTCGATAAATCGACATAAAGTCATTCAAATGGGTAGAGTTAGCTAGGAAGTCATCCTAATATCGACAAACATTTAATTCAAGAGCGATCTTTCGTGCTTACTTGTAGCTCAAGTTTGACCTAATTTTGTTAAACTATCAAGATGCAACATCTTAGCATGACGTTGAACGTGTCGTCAAAACTTTTGGTGGTTTATGATATATTAATTGTCCCCTGAATTGGTACCTCCAAAAGAGTTTTCATAAAACTTTCAAAGCAACCTACAATTTACTTGTAGTTCAAATTTGACCTAAATTCGATAAATAATTGGCATAAAGTCATTCAATTTGTCGGAGTTATCTTGGAAGTTTGAAAGCTCATAAAATATGGGTATCATCAGCACAACATGTTGGTCCACTCTTTATGTCTGAAAAATTGTCTTGTGGTATTCAGATACATATTCTTCGGAGTTTCTTTACGTAAAAGAACAATCTCGTCATCACTCAAAAAATTGAGAATTGAATGTTCTTTCATGATAGTTGGAAACTAACACCAACGACATTTTTTACTACATCACCCATCTACCTCTAATAATACATTTAATTTAATAGCAATCAATTGCCCTTACTTGTGTAGCAAATGGTTGACCTAATTTCGTTAAATCGGCAAAAAGTTACTAAAGTGTGCAAAGTTAGCTGGGAAGCTTGAAACATCCTATTTCTAAAAACTTTGGAATTATAAGAAACCATGTTCCACTTTGTTTGATAATCGGGGCAGTGTAATTATTTTTTAATTGTGGTAGGTCCCATAGGAGCGAGGTGCTTTATTAGTTAACACGCGGTCGATGTAAGTACAAGTTACATCAAGAACCTCATAAAAATGAAAATTACATACAAGTCCATGCATTTAGCACAAGATCCCTGAAACTAAGCAATGAAGTGTCTTTTGAGGTTTGCCCATATTCTAGATATTGTAGAGCCAAAATTTGTTCTGAAACAATCTACTTTCTAGCTTTTACTACTAGTTCGTATGGTAAACAAGAAACTATAAAACAGAGTGATCGTACTCTCTATTGGAGTAGTAACTTGGATTGGTTTTTCACATATCTAAGTACTAATACTAATTATAATTTCTCAAAAAAAGTACCACTAATAAATGCAGTACTGGTTTGTCTGATTTGTTCTAAGATGTAGTACTATACTATTACTAGTACTCCATCTGTCTGGGACTATTAAGGCCATTTAAATTTGATAAGACCAAAAAAGTTAATTACAGGTTGGTGTCGAAGACATGCATGTAGTCCTCGGTCTCTCCCTTGCAGCACTGTATATCCTGCAACAGGCCACAGGCTTTTCGTCTCTCTCCAGGAGTAGATCTTCTTGTCTCTCACTCACCTGGATCTTCTTGCCTCGGTCTCTCCCTCTGTCTGTACTGTACTGTCTGGTACAATACAGCGTGATACCTGCTTTATTACTCACCTATCAACTTTCTGCACCCTTTTTGTTTTGATGAAGCATGTACAGCGTGTGGACACTGTCTAAGGAAAAAGTGGCCAAGTGCAGCTGCCGCCGGTGCGTCCATGCCTAGCGTATTTCTGTACAATCGTACTAGTACAGTACGAAACTCAATCAGTATACTCTTCAGTGTACCCACCCAACCCGGGTTTCTAGCCAGCAGGCACTACGTCGGCGAGCCGATCTTCCCTCTGTAACCACTCCCACAAGTTTGTGTACCGCGTCGGCAGATTCGACGGTGAGCCGACTGCTATGGTGATCGTTCAGTCTGAGGTGATGATTGCATGCCCCTATGATGGCTGCTTTAGCTTGGTCGCATTCGACAAGCTCGACGAGCACAAGATCGTGTGCTCGCACGGCCCGTGCTCCGGCATTGATTCCGCATGTGATTTCATTGCCTTGCCAGTACGGCTCCTTCCCCACATGAAGGAGGTCCACGGGGTCATACTAACCAGGGCCATCTACGGCAGTGCCTTCTTTTGCCTCATCCCGACTCCACCACCAACAAGCATGAGGGGATTCATGCGCTTCCTCTGCGGAGATGATGGTGTCGTGTTCGGCCTGACCATTAGCACGCTCGTCCCGGCCGCTGTCGTGTCCTTGGTGTGCATCAGGCAGGACAAGTGCTTGTGTCCACGGTACATGGTGAAACTGTGTGCGCCTAGCCCGCCGGGGTCGGCGGACTTGTCGATGGTCGAGAGCCTTAATGTGGTAATCGAGCTGACGAGCAACTCGTCGCCGGCCACCCTCCCATCCGACAAGCTTAGGACGTACCACGGGGTGCCGCCACGGTTCCTGATGAAGGTTGAACAGTCCACCCATGTATCTTTCTGTATTTGCATCGACAGGAAAAATGATCTTAAACTACGGCTGATGATCAAAACTATAATGGTGTATTAGCAGATAAATAGTACTACTAGTAGTACTATTTTACTACTCCAGTTTACTAGTAGTAGTCACGTGTAGGTTCTCTTTTGGTACTAGGAAGGATGCATTTTGGATGTAAACTAAGTTTGCTGCTAATATTATTACGGAGTATTTAGGGGTTTAGTACGACCTTTATCTAATTGTTCACTTCTACGACATGGACCAGAGCTAAACACACTAACCATTCTTACGGTGGTTCGATTTTAGTCATCTAACTCAGTGATTACGGAATTTTATCCCCAAACTTGTCAATTCAACTTGATTTAATTCTTGAACCAAGATTGCCGTTGAAATTGCACTGGTGTGGACGACGCATCGACATAGGTCCAGCATGCAGGATAGGCTACCATGGAATTTAGCCTAAATATCTAGAAAATAATATGGACATCTACGACATCAACTCAATGTTATCAGAATCATTACGAACCATGTTTTCATATTATATGCGTTTGACATTATGTAAGTTAGTATGTTTGTACATATAGTTGGTCAAACTTTATAAATATTGACTTCAACAAAACCTAGTATGCTTTCTAATTTGGAAATGAGGGAGCATCTAAGTACTAAAATGCGTCGAAATACATGTGTATCTAGACAAATCCAAGTCAGTAACTACTATTTTAGGATGGAGGGAGTAATTATTTATGAGTAATCTATTTTTCACAACTTTTTTACTGCTACGGCACATTCCCACGACTAGAGCATGGACCAATGCATAATAATCACGCGACCATGCGGTGGCGATCTACTCCGTACTGGATTACCCTACGTGCGGAGGTGTAATAGTGGAGCACACGCTTGTGTTGTTCCTGAGTACATAGTAGTACTACTAGTATACACAAATAGGAGTTCAAAAATAGATAGATCTTGTTACTCATCGTACTATTTTTTCCCCTATAAGGGAACCTAGATATGACTACTACAGTACTATATTGGCACAACTTCTGCTTTTGGCACTACAAGATGAATGTGGAACTCTCTGTGTCCATTCAAAAAAACTCTCTGTGTAACATTAGTGTACTAGTACTTCTTATAATCCCTAGTTATTCGGACGCGCAGTAAAGTAGTGCAGTAAGTCTGTTTGGTCAAGCTGCATGCAACGAGCATTGGTTTGACAGGACAATTCAGGTTTTTAGATATCCAAATTTCTACTCCAGCTCGATGGCTCAACACATGAAGCAGCTAGTACTCCTCTATCCTCCGGCTGTCGCCCAGATCAAAATGAACAAGCAAAAGATTATGTATCTTCGAAATTTCCATGACATTTATTACCTACAGAGCTTTAATTTGTTTCCTTCGAGGCACCTGCAAAGACTGATAATGTACTGTACAAGTAGTACTACTTGTAAATAACGTGCTATGGTTGGGCCCTATAGCTAGTACTAGACATAGACTTTAGTAGCTACTCTTGTCACAGTGAATTGTCCAAGAGGTAGAGTTACTTTTTTTCTCCAAGAGGTGGAGTTCCTTTTTTTCTCCAAGAGGTGGAGTTCCTTTTTTTTCCGAGAGAGGAAACCTTTTTTATTCCTTCTTTGATTCAAACAAAATTCAAAGGTTTTGTGAAGGATCTTGTCCCTTAGGAAATAATCCTACGCTGTTTTGTTTGCTTCATAGGATTCCAATATGTAGGAATTATGTCCCGTTTGGAAAGCAGGATAGGAAAAATATAGGAATAGGAAAAACACGAAAATTGAGATTCCTTCAAAGTATTCATTTGCCCTCTATTTTTAGGAAAATTTCCATCCACTCCAACCTCATGGTATAATTGCTTTGCTTTCCCTGTGATCCAAACACATACTTGATCCAAATTCCTGTAGTTTTCTCTTCTTATATTTTGAGAATCCTGCAAATCAAACGAGCCCTAAGAGATGGTCTTTTTTTATTTGTCTTTGATCATTTTTTTTTTGAATATAGGGTCATAGAGCTTCCTCGGAACACGACGAGGGTGGAAATTGCACAAACCTCCAACAATTGGATTCGAAATTATAGGGAACTCCGGATAATCAGGATAGTCTAGTTGCAAGAAACTACTGTACTACAATTACTTTTGGGTAAAAATGCTGCACATAACACAAAATTCTCGATTAGCCCTCTGAGCATTATTTCTTACATACCCGGGGCTCAAATGTTGGAGCACTTTGCAACTACGGCTCTAATTGTTGGAGGTTTGTGCAACTAGCGTCAATTGGAGCCCCACCCCCCACTCGCCCAGCTTCTATAGTACTACTAGTAGTAGAGTAATAGTACTACGCACCATCAGCCTTTGTCTTCTCCATCGCACCCCGGCCACCAGCTCACGCCAACGATCTTCCCTCCCTCCCCCACCCCACCCCAAAGGAAGCCCCCAAAAAACCATCTGCAGCCTCCTTCCATGGTGAGATCGAGCAAGGTCTATAAAGATCCTGAGCAACTTCAGAAGGTGTTCACCGAAGGCCCTCTTCAAGTACTCATCAACCATTGCGACGCCACCACCACCGCGAGCCTCGCTGGTTCGTCCAAACATATTCTTCAATTAGAAAAAGAGAGCGGAACTATGCCTTCTTCTCGTATGTTTGGCCTCCCATGTGTTCTTCATTCTCACTCGACGGTGAGACCGTGGGAATCCAAAGACTGCTTCGAAGTGGCAGGCAACCCGTGCAAGCTGAAGCTGCTAGACAGGTTCTCCTCCGATGCTGTGATGCCAAATGGTTTTGATGAGCAGCAAGTAGGCGGCAATGGAGATTGGATCGTCACAGTTGGGCCTGATTTCATGTGGGATCTTGTCAACATGTACACTCGTCGCAAGATTGTTATTCTGCAAGTGTCGGGGTTTGAACCGACCGACGGTTCTGCACTTACATTACAGGATGATGCTGATGAAGGTCGACGTACTAAACTGCAAAAGATAGTCATTTTCCAAGTTCCGACAGCTGCTGGGGGATACAAAGATTTCTCTCTAGTCACTATTTTCGAATTCAAGATTGCTGTCATCAACAGGAATGAGAGTCATGGATGGTCAATTTGTGTGAACGAGTTCCAGGGCTACTTCAGATACCGCGATGCTATTATCCAACACGATCGTGTGTTTGCCGTGACCGAGAATGGCTGTGTTTATGCATGGAAGTCTCTAGAACTTGGTAAATTCTCCTCCCTACGTATTTTATTAGCTTTGTTCCTGAATCGATGCAAGCTATTTTTTCTGAACTTTCATTGGTTAGTAGGAATTCCATTAAAATTTTAGTTTCTTTGATTCGAAGGAATTCCCTAGGAATTTCAGATGAATGCAATCTTTAGGAGGTTTTCTTACATATAAGTAGTTTGTTTCATATGATTGAGTTATGCTGATAGTATTGCTTTGTCTCCTAGTACATCCCATGGAAAATATGGTATCTACTACATAGTAGTAAGTACTTATGTGAGACCCAGATGTTATTCCTGAATCAATGTAAGTTATTTTTTCTGAAGTTTCTTTGGTTAGTAGGAATTTCATAGGAATGCATTCCTTACTAAGTTTTCTTACATATAAGTAATTTGATTCATAGGATTGAGTTCTGCTGATAGTATTGCCTTGTCTCCTAGTACTAGTGCATCCATGGAAAATATGGTATCTACTAGTAGTATTTACGTGAGACTCAGATACTAGACATATGACATATCATAACTATATAGAATTATAATACTAGGTAAAGCTCAAAAAAATAAAAATTTGATCGACATCTATAAAGTATGGGTGCATATTTAGTTCTTGTATTTTCTATCATGAAGAAGTCGATTTTTATTAGGTACTAGTACTTGTAAATTTTGTTAACATGGTCTTGAGAAATGAAGGAGAAGATTCTAGAATGTTGGAGAAGTGTGTTTTGAGGATTGTGCATAGCGTTCATTGTGCTAAAGACTATCAATAGAATCTTCAAGTAGATGCTAGAATGGAAAAGAAGATCCAACTGCTGGCAATGTTGGGATTCGCAAGTCCTGATCCAATAGTGAATATTCAAAGTTATTCATACACTACATAGTGGTAACATAAGATAAGTTAAGATATTAAACCTCCTAGAAATAATCCTTTTTGGTTTTCCTTTGGTATATAAGACACCAAAATCTTGTAGGATCCAACCTTGCTTTTTTCCCTATGAACTTTACATTCAAGATCATATAGGATTATTTCCTATTTCATTTGATCCCATGAATCAAACCGTGTCTCTAGGAGAATTTCCATAGCATATTCCCATTTCGAAAAGAATTAGAATTTCCATAGCATCTCCCTAGGTTGGCATTTTTTTACGCAATCAAACATCTTAAGTATAATAAAGATTTTTGAAAATAGTACTGTATATCAACTTCTACAATGTTAGATCAATATCAATATTATTTCCATGTTACATTTCCTTTCCCTTTGAAGGCCCTATCCTTACCCTGTCACCACGCGATGTGCTGTACCTGACACATGGATTTGTTGAGGATGATGAGGAGAATGATCCTGGTAGGTGGTGGTTAGCAAGATCTGCTGGTGGTTCAAGACTTCTTCTAGTCTATGCATATGGTGTCTCAGGCAATGCAATTGCTGATGATACTAGTGTTGTTCACTATGGTTGCACCATTCGCACCTATCCTTCTGGGTTTGAGTGCATGGTGTTCTCGATGGACACATGCCAGTTAACTGCAGCTAACCGATGGAAAAGGGTTACTGACCTTGGATCATATTCTCTTTTCCTTGGCGTGAACTATCCGATTATCATTGCAGTAGGCGATGCAAATGATCTGCCGGGACATTTGACAAGAAGGAACTATGTTTACACATCACACCAAGAAATTGGCTACGAGTACAGGCCGCATCCTGAAATTTGCCGCTTTAGTGTGAATGGTGATGCAGCTGTTGGTTTCCACACCAACACTCGCTGGACATGGTCGGAGACTCCATTTTGGTTCATCCCAAGCTTCTCAAACGCCTTGGAGTGGAACGAGCCTGTTCAAGGATAGCTCATTTGGTCTCGTCCTTCTGTTGAACTCTTTCTTTTAGCTGATGTACGAGTACTCAGCATTTAGTTTCGCATCCGGTTCGGCTTGTAAAGTACTCCGTATGACCAAAAACCCCTTTTGTACACTTGGTAGTTTCTCCAATATGTATATTTCACCAAGCTTGTAAAAGAACCTTATTAGGAGTACAGTTGTAGTCTACTACTACTATTTTGTACATAATTTCTTCCAGAATGTTGTATAATAGTAGTACTATTAGTATTACTCCTTGCAGGTCTGTAGTTTTGTTTCTTTTTCACTGCAGTTTGGGTCCTATAAGCCTAAGTTGGACGTGTTGGTAAGTACTTCGCTTAGAAACTGCACGCAGTGGAAGGAACACGATGTTTCCAGGTTTACCAGGAAAAACATGTCGCTCTTCATGGCATCACTAGTGATTTGACAAGGCAATAATGTATGACAGTGTGCTAGTCTAGTTTTTTCTTCTTCTAAACAAGTACTCCTTGTCTACCTATTAGTTGTAATGGTCTACTAGTAGGAGTACCAGAGAACTCGATGAAGCTAGCTGGAGTACTACTGTCAGTAGCTACCGTAGAAGAGAGAAGGAGGGAGTTCTGCACACGCCGGTGCATGTGGCAGCGCGTTGCTTCCGAGACAAGCTAGATTTAACTCCCTCACTGGCCTCCCCTCACGCACACACAGCCTATTTTACTTAGTCCCTTCTTCCCATCTACTACCGCCCCCTGGCCTCTCGCTCCATATTGTTGCCGACCAGCTCCTCGACTTCGTCCTCTACAGGTGGCGACGAGATTGTCGCGGCAACCTTCTGTAGGGCGGTGGAGCATCCGTCATCTCTGTCCCGCGGCAGCAATGGCAGTTTCTGAAATACTGGAACACTCATACCTATTCCCTCCATTTCATAATATAAGATGTTGTAGCTTATGTGAAACATGTGTATCTAGATTCACTATGAACTTACATGATAGAGTTGATGATGCGGTTAAATTTTTATTGTCGATTGCACAACATTGTCATGTGTAGAGTAGTTCATATCCCGGGTATGCATCCTTTTTTTGTAGACTAGGATTGCATAGAAGCTTGTTTTCTAGGCTAGATACCATAACTAACAATAGTGGGGATCCATTCGAAGTTGGTAGTGCGACAGCGCAAACTTTTGAACATTTGCATATATTTGTCAACCAACATCATGTAATCAATATTACAACTTGCTGTAGAAGGAGATAGGGGAAGAAGCGAAAAAGAGGATTCTTGATGAAATAGGTTCCAATCCTGTGACTTATGCTATCCCAGATGACAAGGTAAATCAATATAATGACATATGTTCTTGTTGTTGCACGTAGATGCTTTCACTGTAATTTCTGTTTATCTAGTAACCGCAGAAGCACGAAGTTGAAGAAGACTCATAGTTTCCTGATGACTGAGAAGAAAATGGATGTCAGATTGCTACACCTAAGATGCCTCCTTGATTACCTTCTATGGAGACTGATGCAGTTGCAGCTGCAGCTGGTACTAATGAGCCTGCACCTGCCATCGTCGTGCCAGATGATGGAGGTGGTGGATTGGTTTTACCATCCATAGAGACTTGTGTGGATGGAGTTGGCAGTGAAGAGCCTTCAGAGGACATTGTGGTGCTCGATAGTTCACCTATTATGGAGACTCATGCTACTGGTGTTGGCACTGCTGTTGGTGCTGCTGATCCCGCTCCCAAAATTATCGTGCCACCTGAAGGAGGCGGTGATTTGGGTTTACAATCTGTAGAAATTGTTGCACCTGAAGGTGGTGAACTGTGCTGTGGAGCTTTCTTTCTTATGATTTGTATGCTTTTCTCTAGAACCTGTATTATGGAGCTACCATACGCATTTCTTACACTTTTGCCTATTGAATTGTAGTGTGGAACTAGAATTACTCCTAGTATGTAATCATAATATTTGGATGCTTGAGTATTATTGATGATAAACCAATGCTAGCTAAGCTGCACGAGAATTGCCATCTGCCACTTGCAGGCGTGGTTCCTGGCTCATCTCCTTTTCACAAGCATGGTGAAAAGATGGTTTTGTTCCTTTTCTTGCAATGCCATTATGCTTGTGTTATTGATTTGGCAATTTTATGCTGATTTTGTCACCCAATCCGCATTTATGTCTCTACATACAAACATATTTGTTCACATGACTTGAACAGAAAACAATATATTCTTTGCATCGACTAACATAAGGAGACATGCAAATATTTATTTGTTTTTGAAACAAGGCAAACGATATGCCATTTTCATTGATAGAGAGGGACATGCAATTCATAAATCATCACCTCTAGCATCTTGTTCTACAGAAGGCGTTATTACCAGATCCACAACCTTCGTTTCCTTGGGACGACAATGTCAAGTGCAGGATTTCGAATCTAAACGCAATCCAGTGCAGGTTCATCAGGACAACCTCCAGCTGCGTCAGTCTCCATAGAAGGTACATCAACGCTATGGTAGACACCGTTGGAAATGCAACCTGAAGCTTTTGTTATACTCCTATCAGGACCACAGACAAGGGCCAGAAATTCAAGCTCTGAAATCTAGCGTTACAAAATAGACAAGAGGTTACCCCATCTGGACAATTCATAGACAATTCACAGTGCAATTTGAGCGTCTTACATGATCCTTAGATCTAAGTCCATCCGGGTTTTTTATTGGTGGAACGAAATTTGCTGGTACTTCTATTTCTGCAAAGAACCTACAAGACATAGCCAAGTCGGACATCTGAATATATCTAACTTTTCTACAGTCTTATATGTGAAGATATCTTTGCATAACACACACTTATCAAACTGTCTACGGATATCTTCCCGCTCCTTGGAAATGTGAAGTCGATGTTCTATAGGGTACATCCATCTATATTGTACTGCACCTCTAAGTACTTCCTCGTCAGGTACATCAACAACCAAATGCTCCATCGTATCAAATAAGGATGGGGAATATATCAGGTCAAAAGCTTGCACAGGATCTCTGCTCCTTTTTAATATGTTTTCGAACTCTTCTGTCCAGAGCTTTACTATAGATTTACCTAAAGAACGTACCGACCCAAATTTGCAAGCACCTTGTAAATCTATATGGTCACAAGATTTAACTATTTCTATGAGAGGTGGAGAACAAACCAAATCCAAGAAGAATGTCTAGTGCCTGAATCTAGCAGGCGAAGCATGGGGATCGCCCAGCTGACCGCCGGACGGTGCGTCTCGTGAAGAACGGCGTGGCCAATGGTGGTAGGCCGGCACTGTTGATCGAAAGGCGTCAAGAAGTTTTTTTAAGGCGTGGAGAAGTTTGCGCATGGTTCTAATCCGGTGCATCTCCCATAAGAACAGCGCAAAATTTGAAGAGACAGGGGCTAGTCGCTCGATTGAGGGTGGGCTTAGGAAAGTTTGGGGTCTCGGCGGAAATTTTTGGCGGGCGCGGGGTGTTTGTCCACAATTTTCACAGAAATATCTGTGAATATTTTATCGGATTTGCCAGTTCTCAAGAGTCACCTCTCTTGCCATTGGATTTACCTTGCAATTGGTGCAATGTGAGGGTTACACATTTGTTGCAACAGCTTGTAACTGGGAATTTAATGAGTTGCAACTACTAGGTTACAACTGAGTATTAGCACAGTTAGTAGGGTCACGTCAACTCCTTAACATAACAAGTTCTCAGGCGCCTAGGATCTAGGCGCTCATATTTTACACCTTTTTTTTCCCTTGTTGACGTCTTTGTTTCGAATCCGGCCGAGCCCCAGCATGTACCTTGGGATTTTAACTATCGAGCCCAAGAAATTAGCCCATCCGGCCTCATTATAGCCCAAGATCTTCTAACTCGGCCATGTTTTGGGTCATTCGTCCACGGAAATAGCCAAGTTAGATTGGGCGAGAGCCCATAAAAAATAGCCCATCAATCCCTGCGTTGTTCTACATCGGGATATTATGTCTATCTTGGCCCATCTCTCATCTCATGGTCAAGTGGCAGCCCACGATTTCTCGCTCCAGCGTCGATGCGGAGTACCATGCGGTGGCCAACGCGGTTGCTGAGTGTTCATGGCTACGCCAGCTTCTTCTTGAGCTCTTGTGTCCTGTCGACAAGGCTACCATGGTCTATTGTGATAACGTCTCTACGGTTTACCTCTCTGCTAATCCCGTCCATGGTCGCCACACCAAGCATATTGAGCTAGACATTCACTTTGTACAGGAACAGGTGGCTATCAGTCATATACGTGTGCTCCACGTGCCCACCTCCCAACAGTTCACGGACATCATGATCAAGGGATTACCTACAGCATCATTCGAGGAGTTTTGGTCCAGCCTTTGTGTTGGTCCTAGCGACGCATCGACTGCAGAGGGTGTTGAGTATATATTTGTACATGTATTCTATGTATTACTGCGGGCCCTCGTCCTTGCTTGTATAGTTGAGGACGGGGCCTATATATGTACGTGTATCTGCACCCAATCAAGATATTATCTGTTGCATCTTATTCTACATCCACCATGCAATGGTCTAAGTTCTGTTCTCTCCTATGTGAACATTTTCCAGCTCCTGTATCTAAAGATTCTATGGAACAATGCCAAGTGCTGAAACAAATCAACATTGTGGATAACTATTTAAGGGAATATGCCCAAGAGACAATAATAAAGTTGTTATTATCTTATTCTAAGTATATGATAGATGTTTATTTTACATGCTATAACTGTGTTAATTGGAAACGTTTATACATGTGTGTTTAATAAACAAATATAGAGTACATAGTTATGCCTCTCATATAAACTAGCTCGTTGATTAATAAGATGATCATGATATCCTGATCATGGACATTGGATGTTGCTAATAATGATGTCACGGCATTGGTGGAATGATGTGATGAATATTCATCCGAAGTATAGTAATACAATCAAAGTCATTATGTTTAAATTACTATAACATCATGCAAAGTAACTTTAGTCATTAGACCATGAGATCATGTCAATCCCTAACACCAAAAGAGTAACTTGATAATATCAAACGTCACATCACATCGTAACAGGGTGACAATAAAGGTGGGTTCAAATACTCCGAAAGTGTTATGTAGATGCTCATGGATCAAGAGTGGGATTAGTCCATCCTGATGATAGAGATATATACTTAGGGCCCTCTCGGTGATATCACATAACATAGCTTGCAAGCAAGTGATAATATCACTAAGAATGTTATATTACGAGAACGTGAAAAGAGTACTTGTCAGTAACGAGATCAAACTAGGTATGGGGATACTTATGATCAAATCTAGGATATGTAATATATCGCAAAACAAAGGGATTTAGTTACGATGATAAAGGTTCACACGTTCACTAGAGTCATCATTGAATATGTGGGGGTCAGTACGGATCTCTAGGTCTCGTTGTTGATTATTGATTGGAGAGGGGTCTCAATCATGTTTGCATTATTCACGAACCATAGGGTGACACACTTAAGGGACATCGACACCATTTGGATCAAATATGATACCAGAGAAAGATTATGAAAGCGCTGGAATTATTTTGATGGACGCTATCGTCGGATTGAGGACAAGTACATCATGAGGGTGTCCTTGAGGCGTGGAAAGATGTGGGGTGTGAGACGACGATTTTTCAGGACGGTGAGCACACAAGCTTTACCTAGGTTCGGATCCTCCTATGGTGGACGGATCCTACTCCTGCTAGCAATCCAGTAATACAACAGAGTCAGAAGTATAGATTACAAGAGAGGTTTCGCCTATGCGAGTTGAGGTTGTCTATGCCCTAAAGGCCTATCCCTAGGATGGATTATATAGTCATCTGGTCCTAGGGTTACAGGAGAGTCCTATCTGGATACGATACAGAGTTGATTACATAGTACATCTTGGACTACAAGTATTCCTACAGGCCTAAGTCGGTAAGTCTTCTAGGCCTTCTCGTAGTCGGATGGGCTTCCAACTTCTCTCCCTGACTATGCCGCCCATGAAGCATAGCTCTAACCAGAAGTGGGCCACCCAGTCGTGGATTCACAAAGGTATGCACGACAAGTATATCTAACAGAGCCCACTGCCTCCAAGATCCAAAGTTGGATTTCATTGTCTAGCTTGATTCTTCCTGGGAGCTTGACGACCTGATGGGGAAATCAAAGAACACCGAAACCCCCAAAGCGACCGAGCTCGCGGTACTCAAACTATACATGGAGCACGTCAATACGCGCACTAAGGAGATCAGCTCCAAGGTCGATGACATGGAACCAAAAATTTCTTCCTTGAGTGAGAAGATGACGTGGCTGGAAACCCGTGCTTAACTCACTTACATTGAAAGCTACTTGCTACCTTGTGCATGTGTTGGTTTTGTACCTTTATATGTGGTTGTACATGTTGTGCTTCCTTGATTTATCGAGTATAGTTGTGTATGTTGGTTGGCACACCATGTATTTGTGTCTCTTGGTTTGGAGCCTTTGTAGAATCCATTCGGTATCTTTTTGTGCTCTTAGGAATGATTAATGGACTATCCCATTTTGGGGGAGTGTTATGCTTGGGCATTCCACAATCCTAAAATGTGTGTACATGAGGAATACCACTTAGTATGTATATTGCAAGTTTATCTAGTCTCTATGTGGTATGTCTTTCTAATTAGGAATTCAAGTTCCATAATGTTCATTAATCATATCTATTTGGATGTTTTTACTTCTTGTTGAGAATTCTTGGTTTATCACATTATGGGGGAGTCATATGCTTTGTGCATATTACAAACCTAGAAAATGTGGACATTTGAGGTAGTGTCACTTAGAATTGATATTGAGAATTATCTAGCTCCTATGTGGCACATTAGCTCATACAAGTTCCAATTTGCTTGGATGTTTTTATTTCTCATATTTTGTATCTTGTGTGTTGAGGGCAAACCTCTAGGGTGGCCCGATCTTTCACGAATCCCACTCAAATCGAGGGTGGAGTGCGGGGGAAGGAGGGAAGGATGAACACGATGAACTCACGCACGAAGAACACGATGAACACACACACACGCAAAACCACGATACACACCAATAGCTCACGCCAGCGGTGACCGGTTCGGCGCAATCCCTAGGATCAGCGACGGGCGGAGGAATCTCTCTCGAACCGGCACAGCGAGATGGGAGACTCAGTGAGATATTTCCATCTTGGCAAAGGGACACTGATACCAAGGCCTTGTACAACACGGAGGCACGATTCAAACTCCAATTGGGTTTGGGATATTTGGTGCTCCTTTGTCAAATGAGCATGAGGAAAGAACTAGATAGATCCACAAGGGCTTTCCACTAATTCCAAATATCATGCCTAGGGTTTACAATGGAGGTGGGGGCCTATATATAGGCCAGTCACTTAAATAGGGGTACTTTAGGAATAAAAGACAAGTTCTGGACGGACTAAGGGGTACATGGGCCGAAGTCCCAAAGGCCTTTTCATGCCTGGCGTCGGTCGGACCGAAGACTCCGGTGTGCATGCCAGAGACTCCGGTCTAGACCGGAGAATCCGGTATAGCCTCCGGAGGGGCCTTCAGATTGTCCCGGATCCTGGTGCAGGGGGTCAGACCGGAGGTAGGGCTAGAGTCTCCGGTGTATTCAGGCTTACAGACTTGGTAGGCCGGAGATTCACACAGGCGCAGACTGAGATCATGGGAAGCGAGAAGCTCATGGCCCACGATCTGCTCCTTGTTCTCCATCCTTGGGTGCTTGGCGATGTGTTGGGCTTCATACCTGATGATGCATAGAGTAGTTGCATGAAGTAGCACACCATCCAAGGATGTATCAAATTGGCATGAGGAGAGGAGCGAGTTCACCTTAGCTTGTAGGAGTTTGGCTCGGGCACGAGTCATGGGTCCACTTGGGGGACTTGTTGGTGTAGATGTAGTAGCGTCCGTAGGACGGGCTGCATCAGCTCCCCTCCCCCTGGGAAAGAGTCGTCCTCGACTCTTCATGGTTATCATCTTGAACATCTCCATGGTAGGGTGAGAGATCCTTGACATTGAATGTATTGCTTGCAAGGTACTTGGAGGTCGGTATGTCGATGATGTAGGCGTTGTTGTTGATACTTTTGAGGACCTTGAAGGGACCATCTCCTCTTGGCTTGAGCTTGGAGTCGCGTTCCTTGGGGAAGCGGTCTTTCCTTAGGTGTATCCACACAAGATCACCTTCTTCAAATATCATCACCTTCTTGTCCTTGTTTAACCTTGAAGCTTGGCGAAGGACTTGTTGCTCGATAGTAGCTCTTGTTTCTTCATGTAGTTTCTTCATAGCTTGTGCGCGCTTCTCGACGTCCATGTTGGTGCGCTCATGAAGAGGTAGTGGTAGGATATCAAGCGCGATGAGGGGCTCGAAACCATAGACAATCATGAAGGGACTCATCTTGGTTGTTGAGTGCTTGGCTCAGTTGTAGGCGAACTAGGCGTGGGGAATGCATTCCTCCCAATCCTTTAAGTTTTTCTTGATCAACACACATAGAAGAGTTCTGGGGCTTTGGTTGACAACCTCGGTTTGTCCATCGGTTTGAGGATGCGAGGCGGATGAAAAGAGGAGCTTGATGCCGAGCTTGGCCATGAGGGTCTTCCATAAGTAGCTCATGAATTTGACGTCGCGGTTGGAGACGATTGTTCTTGTCACACCGTGAAGACGGACGATTTCCTTGAAAAACAAATTGGCAACATGTGAAGCATCGTCGGTCTTATGGAACAGCGATCCACGCAATTTTGGAACATGTGTGCCATTTTGGAAAAGCGATCCATGACAACAAAGATAGAATCATGACCATGCTTAGATCTAGGCAATCCTAACACAAAATCCATGCTAATGTCGGACCAAGGTGTATGAGGAATAGGCAATGGCATATAAAGACCATAGGGATTAGCTTGCGACTTAGCTTGAACACATCTCGTGCATCGTTGAACGTAGCGCTCCACGTCGTGCTTCATCTTGGGCCAAACGTAGTGAGTGGAGAGCATGTCCAAAGTCTTGTCACGGCCAAAGTGACCCATAAGGCCTCCACCATGAGATTCTTGGAGAAGCAAAAGTTGGAGCGACGATTTCGGGATGCAAAGCTTGTTTTTTCTAAATAGAAAGCCCTTATGTAAATAGAAATCAGCAATTCCTTTGTCAATGGAGCACTTTGCGAAAATTGGTTCAAAGAACGGGTCGGAAGCATACAAAGTTTTTATTTCCTCAAGACCCAACACATTGATTTCAAGTCTCGTAAGAAGGCTTTTGTGCTTGCGAGACAAAGCGTCCGCAACTACATTATCTTTGCCCTTCTTATACTTGACAATGTACGGAAAAGACTCCATGAACTCAACCCACTTAGCGTGTCTCTTGCTCAAGTTAGCTTGGCCTTTGAGATATTTCAACGACTCATGGTTGGAATGTATGATAAATTCCTTGGGCCATAGGTAGTGTTGCCAAACTTGAAGGACACGGACTAAGGCAAAAATCTCTTTGTCATAAATCAGATAATTAAGGCGAGCACCTTCAAGTTTCTCGCTATGGTAGGCTATAGGAGGATATCATTTTGCGGCCCGAAAGTTGGGGTGTCTAGGCAACGCGGTACCCAAGTTCCCTGAAATCAGCCGGGATGACTACAGTTGGTGTGCCAAATACTCAGAGGGTCTTTTTCGGCACGAATTCAACTTTACGTTTTAATACAAAAAAAATCAGGCTAACGGCCATCAAGTTGGGCCCCCTGTCAGTTCTCGCTGTTATGTCGCTCCTGTCGCTCCCGTCGCTTAGGTGTCAATTAGGCTTGCAGCGTTGGCGCCTGCATCCATTACGCGTCTTCTTCCTCGGAGCGGTAATCTGTGGTCGCGGCCATGGCGCAGAGCTAGGACGTGACGAAGCTGCTCGGCCCCGCTCTCCTCCCTATCCCGAGTCGGAGCTTGCCCTCGCCATGGACGCACCCATGGCACGGTGCAGGGACGAGAATTGGTTCCCGGTGAGATCTATCACCTTGTCGACCATGCTCGGTTCTGTTTTCCTCCTCTAGAATCCGAGCTCGCCGTCGCCGTGGTTGCACCTGCACCAATTCTGCCACCTCTGCCGAGGTCTCTGTGGTAGCTCAAGTTCTGGGGATCTCCAAGTTCTGTCATGTTGGGCTTGTAAGTGTTGTTGTATGTTAAACTAGCAAATCTCTTTTGTTCAAATCTCTTGGGCTGTACCAACTTCATTGTCTTTAATTATGAAAGACAAAATATAAATGATTTCTCTCAATTTCTCGCATAGAAACATGCACAGCTAATTTCATATTCTCAGAGGCGGCCCCACTTGTTGAACGGCGGCCGCCACGATCTCCACGTAACCACGGTGAGTTCTCGAACCAAAAGTTGCAGTTACCATGTTTCTTCTGCAGTCATTCCTCTTCCTAAGTCATTCCTCTGCAGTTTTTCCTGGGCGCTTCTTCTTCCTCTGTTCTAGAACCGTCGGTTCATCTTCTTCTTCCTCTCGCGGGCAGTTCCTTGCAGGCATTTCCTTTCACCCATTTCTTTGTAGGCATGGACGATGGGAAACGCACAACAGAGACCCACTTGGTCCCTGCCCATGGCACCACGACTTTGACAGTGGTGTACACAAATGATGAAGCGACTGTGGAGAGAACTCTCGCTAGGTTTGAGTAATTGCTTGAGAAAGAGAAGCACAAGTTTGTGGGGCTAGACTTGGAGTACACCCATGCAAATAAGTGAAAAAATCCTCCACAAGAGATTGCTGTCGTGCAAATCGCCATACATGAGGAGGTCCTCGTTTACCACTTCTGCAGGTATGTGAAATTTAAATTTGAGATCACCACTTCTGCATCCCTTGTTCCCTTACATCCCTAGAACCATCTAAGTGCAGGAGTAAACCAACTGAGATGCATTGTCCAGCTCTGGTCGAGTTCTTGTGTAGGAAAGGGATAACTTTCACTAGCGTGGATATCACAAATGACACAATTATGCTTTCTCGTGCGTTGATAAAAATCCCAGATGGGCACCACATCGACATCCAAAATCTATACAAGATCAAACCATACCTAGCGAAGGATGGCATGGGTGATCTAGCAACATAAATCATCGATAAATCCTATGAAAAACTGAAGAAATTGAAGCGACTCAATCACGACTACTTGAAGTGGAAGCCGATGAGCCAGGTGCGCCTCGAGTATGTAGCCAGAGACGCCTACATGGTGTACGAGTTATACAGTAAGCTCATACCATGAAAGATGGGATGGTTAAGGAGGGGTTTTTTGCAAGATAGCTATGCCCTGGTTGCAAGATAGCCCAGGAGAAGAAGCGCGAGGAGGACAGAAAGCGGTTTCAGGACAAGCAAGGATCTTGGGACGGTGGCGACATCAAGCGGTTGAAGGGGAAGCAAGTCAAGGACGACAACAAGTGGTGGTGATACATTATGTGTTTGAACTAGATTCTAGTTTCTAGTTTATTATGTGTTTGATATATTTAGTTACTTCAATACAAAATTTCGACCAATTTAACTTGTTGATGTATTTCTTGACAATTATAATATAATCGAGCACTAGAAATATTTTGTAGTGTGCATGAGCATGATCAGTAAATATAATTGAACACTAGAAACTTTAAGGCACTCCATATAAAGGAGTAGATTAATATAGAAGGTTCACTAGAGACACCATAGATATATTGTCTTACATGCCACACACAGGTAATAATTAACTAGAACAAAATAAAAGCAGGGGCTGCAGTAGGAGGCCGGGACACGGAGACGCCTAGCAGGGCAGGGGTTTATCAGCAGGAGGCAGCGACAGCCTAGTCGATGGGTTACAGGCCAGTCCTGACATACTCCCGGAGGAATTTGATGTAGGTTGCGTGCGGTGCCAAGGTAATCGGACTATGGCTTCTGCCTCTGCCTCTGCCAATGCCCTCCGCGTGCTGGATCATGCCGTTGAGGTCCACGTTGATTGCTCTGCTATAGAATGGGCAAAACAGTCTCCCCCTACGGTGGAAACGGATTAGCCCACACCGTAACCGCCTTAGCACGTAGCGGCTCTTATTGTCCCTGGATACCTTGCTATCGTCAACTTCATCATCATCCTCCTGTTGATTTTTAAGAACATAACTTAGATCTCATACATATGATCGAATTGTATTACAACTCAAGAATTGACAACGTGTATATGTAAGACAATATATCCGTGGATATCAAAGATAAAGCATCTCAACAATAGTTTGATCGGTTCATATATCATTTTATCTCAACACAATGACAAATAATTGCATCAGAGTGAATGTAGGATAAATCTAGGGGCCTCATAAGTTTCTTTAGGGATGGAATAGGTGAACCAAGTAACAATTGCACAACCTGTAATGTTGTTGTACATCGCCCCAAGTTCACTAAATCATCCCTGAAAAAATCTGACACCAATGTGTCTGCCTCTCTTTTGGGACAAATTTGAATCGTTGGCCACAATAAGAAATTGAAATGTAAACGTACAAAACATTATTCAGGGATATACATAGTCAAGTACAAAAACAAGCCTAAATATTGTAATTATAAATAAAAAACCAAACAATTAATCTTCAGGTACATGTTAAAAATACTTATGATCAAAACCATTCATATACATATGCATCATACCAATCATTAAAAGATCAGAAACAATTCAAGGATAATATATGTAGTTCCATATGAGAATAAATCTAGGGCCTCATAATTTGTTTCAGAGATGGAGTTGGCAAACCAAAGTACGAACAGCACAACCTATATTGTTTGTGTCCATTGCTGCCTCAGGTTCACCAACCCATCCCTAAAACACGACACCGTCATCTGTGTCTCCCTTGAACTCTTTTGGGGCAAATTTCAATCAGCAGCCTCGGTGACAAACTAAAATGTAATTCTTATACACGGAATGAATGGAATAGATAATTCGAATATCATAGTTCTATGAATGTAGAATAAAGATTAAGGCCTCATAAGTTTCTATAGGGACGGCGTAAGTGAACCAAGTAACAATTGCACAGCTTATATAGTTGTTGTACATCGCCCCAGGTTCACTCACTCGTCCCTGAAAAAATCTGACACCAATGTGTCTGCCTCTCTTTTGGGGCAAATTTGAATCATTGGCCACAATAAGAAATTGAAATGTAATCGTACAAAATATTATTTAGAGATATACATAGTCAGGTACAAAAACAAGCCTAAATATTGTAATTATAAATAAAAAACCAAACAATTAATCTTTAGGTACATGTTAAAAATACTTATGATCAAAACCATTCATATACATATGCATCATACCAATCATTAAAAGATCAGAAATAATTCAAGGATCATATATGTAGTTCCATATGAGAATAAATCAAGGGCCTCATAATTTGTTTCAGAGATGGAGTTGGAGAACCAAAGTACCAACAGGACAACCTATATTGTTTGTGTGCATTGCTACCTTAGGTTCACCAACCCATCCCTAAAACACGACACCATCATACGTGTCTCCCCTTGAACTCTTTTGGGGCAAATTTCAATCATCGGCCTCGGTGACAAACTAAAATGTAATTCTTATACACTATGAATGCATGGAATAGATAATTCGAATATCATAGTTCTATGAATATAGAATAAAGATTGCGGCCTCATAAGTTTATTCAGGGATGGCATGAGCGAAGCAAGTATCAATTGCACAGCTTATATTGTTCTTGTACATGGTCTCAGGTTCGCTCACTCATCCCTGAAAAAATCATACACCAATGTTTCTGCCTTTCGTTGGAGAAAATTTGAATCATTGGCCACAATAAGAAATTGAAATGTAATCGTACAAAACAATATTCAGGGATATACATAGTCAGGTACAAAAACAAGCCTAAATATTGTAATTATAAAAAAAAATCAAACAATTAATCTTCAAGTACATGTTAAAAATACTTATGATCAAAACCATTCATATACATATGCATCATACCAATCATTAAAAGATCAGAAACAATTCAAGGATTATATATGTAGTTCCATATGAGAATAAATCAAGGGCCTCATAATGTGTTTCAGAGATGGAGTTGGAGAACCAAAGTACCAACAGCACAACCTATATTATTTGTGTGCATTGCTGCCTCAGGTTCACCAACCCATCCCTAAAACACGACACCATCATACGTGTCTCCCCTTGAAACTCTTTTGGGGGAATTTCAATCATCAGCCTCGGTGACAAACTAAAATGTAATTCTTATACACTATGAATGCATGGAATAGATAATTCAAATATCATAGTTCTATGAATGTAGAATAAAGATTGCAGCCTCATAAGTTTCTACAGAGATGGTGTAAGCGAACCAAGTAACAATTACACAGCTTATATTGATCTTTTACATGGCCCCAGGTTCTCTCACTCATCCCTGAAAAAATCTGACACCAATGTGTCTGCCTCTCTTTGGGGAAAATTTGAATCATTGGCCATAATAAGAAATTGAAATATAATCGTACAAAGCAATATTCAGGGATATACAAATGCATCATACAATGCATTCATAGATCAGAAACAATACAAAGATTATATATTTAGGTTCCATATGAGAGAAAATTAGGGCCTCTTTTTTTCAGTGATGGAGTCGAAGAACCAAAATACCAACAGCACAACCTATATTGTTTATGTGCATTGCTGCCTCAGGTTCACTAACCATCCCTAAGAAAACGACACCATCAGATGCCCTTGCACTATTTTGGGGCAAAATTGAATCATTGGGCTTAGTAAGGAATAGAAATGTAATGTTATAGGCCTGCTGTGTATCGAAATCAACACTCAACTAGCAAAACTCAACTAGATGGCAGATGAGCAGATTGAGGTTTTTTGACTAGACGGATTGGGGTTTTGTGACTAGATGGCAGATGCATCAATCAACCGATCGAATCATATATATACTATCCTACTTCAAGAGCAAAAGAATCTGTACACGATTGAGCAAATCCTATGTATGAATAGTGAAAATTGCAGCTGCGACTAGAGAAGCTAGCAATGTAGTACCTCAGACTCCTCATCAGGGACCTCCTCCTCGAACTCATCATTCTCTGCGATTGCGTCGAAGATTTCTTGTACGGCGATGGGGTCATTGATGTAGATCACCGGATTGCCTCCGTATGCCGCCTGCCCCCCATCCAGATCTGCCGCTGGCACCACGACGTTGTTGGCCACCTGCTACTCGGCAGCAATGGCTACTACCTGCTGCTCGGCGGCGATGGCTACCACCTGCTGCTCGGCAGCGATGGCTACCACCTGCTGCTCAGCGGTGACGGCTACCACCTGCTGCTTGGCAACAACGGCTACTGGCTGGACGGATGAGCTCGCACCCTTGACGGCGCAGCGGCGAGCGGCGTTTGTGCCCGGAGAAGACGCCTCCGCCTGCTTGGTGACGACCGAGCCATCTACTGCTGCGCCTTCAACTGGCTTCACCTCCAGCTCGTCTCCACACGTACGCTTCATGGTGCACCAAGGGAAGGAGGTAGTGCAAGCGAGGGAGCTTTGGCGCGTGCGGCAGGTGTAGATTGGGGTCTTGGGACTAGACAGACTGGGGGAAATGACACAAGCTCATGGAAGAAGAAGGTCGAGGGGGGTTATAAACACTGGACCGTTCGTAGTCCTCGAGTGGACACGTGTGGTGGGCGGGGGGCTACCACGATATCCACCCTTTTTTTGGTTCCCTTTTTTTAACAACCACGATAAAAAGATCTCCAGTTTAGAGCTGCATTGAAAACACGCTCATGGCAGACCTCGATTCCATTGCATGCAAGTGGCGCAGAACTAATTTCTAGCAACGTTAGATCTACTCGAGGGGGGCCCTTGACTCATGGAAGTTACTAGCGGTAGGGCCCAGTTGGAAGTGAGATTGAGAGCACTACGTAAAAATGGGATATGTCTTATTAAAATCAAGTGGCAACAAATTGCAGCGTCCCATCGACAACCGTGCACTCGATGACCCTGTTGCCATGTGCATGTGTTGTAGTAGAAGTAGTAGGCTTTTCATACTTGATTAAACATGACATGACCGCTCGACGACTTTTTTCCATGGACGGCATCGTGTTCCTTCCAGTAGAAGTCTCGCGGAGGGAGACGTCTCTGCTGTCTCACGCTGTACTGTGAAGGGCACGACGTGTGCAATGATCATTGTTGGATCGCACAGAATCAACGGTTGGTGCACACGATCTGTGTGACAACTGTGACAACCAATCATGGAGTAGCAGACAGGGTGAGCACAGGTTTGGGCTTCTACGAAAGATAGAGAGAGGAGGGCAAAACTAAGTAGTACCACATAAAACCAAGGGCAAAACTGAGTAGTATTAAAATGGAAAGTGTCTTGTACAATGAAATACATCGTGGAATACATCAAATTATGCCAAGATAGATCCACTAGAGTTCATTGGATTTGTGTTCTTCTCATAAACCACACATGGATCCACCTGTGTGATTGCATGTCTGTTCCTCTCAACAAACCACATAAGGATCCACCAGTGTCATTGGATGTGTGTTCTTCTCATGAAGCACACATGGATCCACCAGTGTCATTGCATGTCTGTTCTTTTCATGAACCACAGCTAGAGTCATTGCATGTCTGTTACTTCCATAAACCACACATGGATCCGCCGATGTCATTGCATGTCTGTTCTTTTCATGAACCACAGCTAGAGTCATTGCATGTCTGTTACTTCCATAAACCACACATGGATCCACCGATGTCATTGCATGTCTGTTCTTTTCATGAACCACAGCGAGAGTCATTGCATGTCTGTTACTTCCATAAACCACACATGGATCCACCGGTGTCATTGCATGTCTGTTCTTCTCACAAACCACACATGGATCCACCTAGTGTGATTGCATGTCTATTCTTTTCATGAACCACACCCGGTGTCTTTGCATGTGTGTTCCTCTAGATAAACCACATAAGGATCCACCAGTGTCACTGCATGTCTGTTCTTTTCATGAACCACAAAAGGATCCACCAGTGTCATTGGATGTGTGTTCTTCTCACGAACCACACATAGATCCACCAGTGTCATTGCATTTCTGTTCCTTTAAACAAGCCACATAAGTATCCACCAGTGTCATTGCATGTCTGTTCTTTTCAAGAACCACACCCAGTGTCATTGCATGTGTGTTCTTCTAAACAAACCACATAAGTCATTGCATGTCTGTTCTTTTATGAACCACACCCGGTGTCATTGCATGTATGTTCCTCTAGACAGACCACATAAGGATCCACCGGTGTCCCTGCATGTCTGTTATTTTCATGAACCACATAAGGATCCACCAGTGTCATTGTATGTATGTTCTTCTCATGAACCACACATGGATCCACCGGTGTCATTGCATGTCTGTTCCTCTAAACAAGCCACATAAGGATCCACCAGTGTCATTGCATGTCTGTTCTTTTCATGAACCACACCCAGTGTCATTGCATGTGTGTTATTCTAAACAAACCACATAAGTCATTGCATGTCTGTTCTTTTCATGAACCACACCCGGTGTCATTGCATGTGTGTTCCTCTAGACATACCACATAAGGATCCACCGGTGTCACTGCATGTCTGTTCTTTTCCTGAACCACATCAGGATCCACCAGTGTCATTGGATGTGTATTCTTCTCATGAACCACAGATGGATCCACCGGTGTCATTGCATGTCTGTTCTTTTCATGAACCATAGCTAGAATCATTGCATGTGTGTTACTTCCATAAACCACACATGGATCCACCGGTGTCATTGCATGTCTGTTCCTTTCATGAACCACACCTGGTGTCATTGCATGTAAGTTCTTTTCATGAACCACATAAGGGTCCACCAGTGTCATTGCATGTCTGTTCTTCTCACAAACCACATAAGGATACACCAGTGTCATTGCATGTCTGTTCTTTTCATGAACCACACCCTGTTTCATTGCATGTGTGTTCTTCTAGACAAACCACATAAGGATCCACCGGTGTCACTACATGTTTATTACTACCATAAACCATATAAGGATCCACCGATGTCATTGCATGTCTATTCTTTTCATGAACCACACCCAGTGTCATTGCATGTCAGTTCTTTTCATGAACTACATAAGGATCCACCAGTGTCATTGCATGTCTGTTCTTCTCACAAACCACATAAGGATCCACCAGTGTCATTGCATGTCTGTTCTTTTCATGAACCACACCCAGTGTCATTGCATGTGTGTTCCTCTAGGCAAACTGCATAAGGATCCACCGGTGTCACTGCATGTCTGTTCTTTTCATGAACCGCATAAGGATCCACCAGTGTCATTGGATGTGTGTTCTTTTCATGAACCACACCCAGTGTCATTCCATGTCAATTCTTTTCATGAACCACATAAGGATCCACCCGTGTCATTGCATGTCTGTTCTTCTCACAAACCACATAAGGATCCACCAGTGTCATTGCATGTCTGTTCTTTTCATGAACCACAGCGAGAGTCATTGCATGTCTGTTACTTCCCTAAAACACACATGCATCCACCGGTGTCATTGCATGTCTGTTCTTTTCATGAACCACACCCAGTGTCATTGCATGTCTGTTCTTTTCATGAACCACACCTAGTGTCACTGCATGTATGTTCTTTTCATGAACCACATAAGGATCCACCAGTGTCATTGCATGTCTGTTCTTCTCACAAAAGACATGGATCCACCTAGTGTGATGCATGTCTATTCTTTTCATGAACCACACCCGGTGTCTTTGCATGTGTGTTCCTCTAGACAGACCACATGAGGATCCACCAGTGTCACTACATGTCTGTTCTTTTTATGAACCACATAAGGATCCACCAGTGTCATTGGATGTGTGTTCTTCTCATCAACCACACATGGATCCACCAGTGTCATTGCATGTTTGTTCGTCTAAACAAACCACATAAAGATCCACTAGTCTCATTGCATGTCTGTTCTTTTCATGAACCACACCCAGTGTCATTACATGTGTGTTCTTCTAAACAAACCACATAAATCATTACATGTATGTTCTTTTCATGAACCACACCCGGTGTCATTGCATGTGTGTTCCTCTAGACAAACCACATAAGGATCCCCCGGTTTCACTGCATGTCTCTTATTTTCATGAACCACACCAAGTGTGATTGCATGTTTGTTCCTCTAAACAAACCACATAAGGATCCACCAGTGTCCTTGCATGTCTGTTCTTTTCATGAACCACACTGAATGTCATTGCATGTGTGTTCTTCTAAACAAACCACATAAGTCATTGCATGTCTATTCTTTTCATGAACCACACCCAGTGTCATTGCATGCGTGTTCCTCTAGACAAACCACACAAGGATCCACCGGTATCACTGCATGTATGTTCTTTTCATGAACCACATAAGGATCCACCAGTGTCATTGCATGTGTGTTCCTTTCATGAACCACACCCGGTGTCATTGCATGTGTGTTCCTCTAGACAAACCACATAAGGATCCACCAGTGTCATTGCATGTCTTTTCTTCTCATGAACCACACTCAGTGTCATTGCGTGTGTGTTCTTCTAAACAAACCACATAATTCATTGCATGTCTGTTCTTTTCATGAACCACACCCGGTGTCATTGCATGTGTGTTCCTCTAGACAAACCACATAAGGCTCCACCGGTGTCACCGCATGTCTATTCTTTTCATGAACCACATAAGGATCCACCAGTGTCATTGCATGTGTGTTCCTTTAGACAAACCACATATGGATCCACCAGTGGCATTGCATGTATGTTCTTTTCATGAATCACAGCAAGTGTCATTACATGTCTGTTCTTTTCAGAAACCACATAAGGATGCACCTAGTGTCATTGCACGTGTGTTCTTCTAAACAAACCACATAAGGATCCACCAGTGTCATTGGATGTGTGTTCTTCTCATGAACCACACATGGATCCACCAGTGTCATTGCATGTCTGTTCTTTTCATGAACCACAGCTAGAGTCATTGCATGTACATTTCCATAAACCACATGGATCCACGGTGTCATTGCATGTCAGTTCTTTTCATGAACCACACCAAGTGTCATTGCATGTCAGTTCTTTTCATGAAACACACCACCCGGTGTCATTATGATTCTTTTTTCATGAACCACAGAGGATCCACTAGTGTCATTGCATGTCGCTCTCTTTCATGAAACCACATAAGATCCACCGTGTCATTGCATGTGTGTTCCTCTAGAAAAACCACATAGATCCACCAGTTGGTGTATAACACACATTCTTTTCATGAACCACATAAGGATCCACTAGTGTCATTGGATGTGTGTTCTTTTCATGAACCACACCCAGTGTCATTGCATGTCAGTTCTTTTCATGAACCACATAAGGATCCACCAGTGTCATTGCATGTCTATTCTTCTCACAAACCACATAAGGATCCAACAGTGTCATTTCATGTCTATTATTTTCATGAACCACACCCAGTGTCATTGGATGTGTGTTCCTCTAGACAAAACACATAAGGATCCACCAGTGTCACTACACGTCTGTTCTATTCATGAACCACATAAGGATCCACGAGTGTCATTGGATGTGTGTTCTTCTCATGAACCACACATGGATACACCAGTGTCATTGTATATCTGTTCCTCTAAACAAACCACATAAGGATCCACCAGTGTCATTGCATGTCTGTTCTTTTCATGAACCACACCTAGTGTCATTGCATGTCTGTTCTTCTAAACAAACCACATAAGTCACTGCATGTCTGTTCTTTTCATGAACCACACCCGGTGTCATTGCATGTGTGTTCATCTAGACAGACCACATAAGGATCCACCGGTGTCACTGCATGTCTGTTATTTTCATGAACCACATAAGGAACCATCGGTGTCATTGGATGTGTGTTCTTCTCATGAACCACACATGGATCCACCGGTGTCATTGCATGTTTGTTCTTTTCATGAACCACACCCAGTGTCATTGCATGTCTGTTCTTCTAAACAAACCACATAAGTCATTGCATGTCTGTTCTTTTCATGAACCACACCCGGTGTCATTGCATGTGTGTTCCTCTACATAGACCATATAAGGATCCACCGGTGTCACTGCATGTCTGTTCTCTTCATGAACCAAATAAGGATCCACTAGTGTCATTGGATGTGTGTTCTTCTCATGAACCACACATGGATCCACCGGTGTCATTGCATGTCTGTTCCTCTAACCAAACCACATAAGGATCCACAAGTGTCATTGCATGTCTGTTCTTTTCATGAACCACACCCAGTGTCATTGCATGTGTGTTCTTCTAAAAAACCACATAAATCATTCCATGTATGTTCTTTTCATGAACCACACGAAGTGTCATTGCATGTGTGTTCCTCTAGACAAACCATATAAGGATCCACCGGTGTCACTGCATGTCTGTTCTTTTCATGAACCACACCCAGTGTGATTGCATGTCTGTTCCTCCAAAAAAACCACATAAGGATCCACCAGTGTCATTATATGTCTGTTATTTTCATGAACCACACCCAATGTCATTGCACGTGTGTTCTTCTAAACAAACCACATAAGTCATTGCATGTGTGTTCTTTTCATGAACCACACCCGGTGTCATTGCATGTGTGTTCCTCTAGACAAACCACATAAGGATCCACCGGTGTTACTGCATGTCTGTTCTTTTCATGAACCACATAAGGATCCACCAACGTCATTGCATGTGTGTTCCTTTAGACAAACCACATATGGATCCACCAGTGTCATTGCATGTCTGTTCTTTTCATGAGTCACAGCAAGTGTCATTGCATGTTTGTTCTTTTCATAAACCACATAAGGATCCACCTAGTGTCATTGCATGTGGGTTCTTCTAAACAAACCACATAAGGATCCACCAGTGTCATTGGATGTGTGTTCTTCTCATGAACCACACATGGATCCACCAGTGTCATTGCATGTCTGTTCTTTTCATGAACCACATCTAGAGTCATTGCATGTATGTTACTTCCATAAAGCACACATGGATCCACCGGTGTCATTGCATGTTAGTTCTTTTCATGAACCACACCTAGTGTGATTGCATGTCAGTTCTTTTCATGAACCACACCCAGTGTCATTGCATGTGTATTCCTCTAGACAAACCACATAAGGATCCACCAGTGTCACTGCATGTCTGTTCTTTTCATAAACCACATAAGGATCCTCCAGTGTCATTGGATGTGTGTTCTTCTCAAGAATCACACATGGATCCACCAGTGTCATTGCGTGTATATTCCTCTAGACAAACCACATAAGGATCCACTAGTGTCATTGCATGTCTGTTCTTTTCATGAACCAAACCCAGTGTCATTGCATGTCTGTTCTTCTAAACAAACCATATAAGTCACTGCATGTATGTTCTTTTTATGAACCACACCCAGTGTCATTGCATGTGTGTTCCTCTAGACAGACCACATAAGGACCACCGGGGTCACTACATGTCTATTCTTTTCATGAACCACATAAGCATCCACCAGTGTCATTGGATGTGTGTTCCTCTCATGAACCACACATGGATCCACCGGTGTCATTGCATGTCTGTTCCTCTAAACAAACCACATAAGGATCCACCAGTATCATTGCATGTCTGTTCTTTTCATGAACCTCACCCAATGTCATTGCATGTGTGTTCTTCTAAACAAACCACATAAGTCATTGCATGTCTGTTCTTTTCATGAACCACACCCGGTGTCATTGCATGTGTGTTCCTCTAGACAAACCACATAAGGATCCACCGGTGTCACTGCATGTCTGTTCTTTTCATGAACAACACCCAGTGTGATAGCATGTCTGTTCCTCTAAACGAACCACATAAGGATCCACTAGTGTCATTGCATGTTTGTTCTTTTCATGAACCACACCCAATGCCATTGCATGTGTGTTCTTCTAAACAAACCACATAAGCCATTGCATGTCTGTTCTTTTCATGAACCACACCCGGTGTCATTGCATGTGTGTTCCTCTAGACAAAGCACGTAAGGATCCACCGGTGTCACTGCTTGTCTGTTCTTTTCATGAACCACATAAGGATCCACCAGTCTCATTGTAGGTGTGTTCCTCTAGACAAACCACATATGGATCCACTAGTGTTATTGCATGTTTGTTCTTATCATGAATCACATCCAGTGTCATTGCATGTCTGTTCTTTTCACAAACCACATAAGGATACACCTAGTGTCATTGCATGTGTGTTCTTCTAAACAAACTACATAAGGATCCACTAGTGTCATTGGATGTGTGTTCTTCTCATGAACCACACATGGATCCACCAGTGTCATTGCATGTCTGTTGTTTTCATGAACCACAGCTACAGTCATTGCATGTCTGTTACTTCCATAAACCACACATGGATCCACCGGTGTCATTGCATGTTTGTTCTTTTCATGAACCACACCCAGTGTCATTGCATGTCTGTTCTTTTCATGAACCACACCCAGTGTCATTGCATGTGTATTCCTCTAGACAAACTACATAAGGATCCACCAGTGTCACTGCATGTCTGTTCTTTTCATAAACCACATAAGGATCCACCAGTTTCATTGGATGTGTGTTCTTCTCATGAACCACACATGGATCCACCAGTGTCACTGCATGTCTGTTCCTCTAAAAAAACCACATAAGGATCCACCAGTGTCATTGCATGTCTGTTCTTTTCATGAACCACACCCAGTGTCTTTGCATGTGTGTTCTTCTAAACAAACCACATAAGTCATTGCATGTCTGTTCTTTTCAGGAAACACACCCGGTGTCATTGCATGTGTGATCCTCTAGATAGACCACATAAGGATCCACCGGTGTCACTGCATGTCTGTTCTTTTCATGAACCACATAAGGATCCACCAGTGTCATTGGATGTGTGTTCTTCTCATGAACCACACATGGATCCACCGATGTCATTGCATGTCGGTTCCTCTAAACAAACCACATAAGGATCCACCAGTGTCATTGCATGTATGTTCTTTTCATGAACCATGCCCAGTGTCATTGCATGTGTGTTCTTGTAAACAAACCACACAAGTCATTGAATGCCTGTTCTTTTTATGAACCACACCCGGTGTCATTGCATGTGTGTTCCTCTAGACAAACCACATAAGGATCTATCGGTGTCACTACATGTCTGTTCTTTTCATGAACCACACCCAGTTCGATTGCAGGTCTGTTCCTCTAAACAAACCACATAAGGATCCACCAGTGTCATTGCATGTCTGTTCTTTTCATGAACCACACCAAATGTCATTGCATGTGTGTTCTTCTAAACAAACCACATAAGTCATTGCATGTCTGTTCTTTTCATGAACCACATCCGGTGTCATTGCATATGTGTTCCTCTAGAAAAACCACGTAAGGATCCACCGGTGTCACTGCATGTCTGTTCTTTTCATGGACCACATAAGGATACACCAGTGTCATTGCAGGTGTGTTCCTCTAGAGAAACCACATATGGATCCACTAGTGTCATTGCATGCATGTTCTTTTCACAAACCATATAAGGATCCACCTAGTGTGATTGCATGTGTGTTCTTCTAGACAAACCACATACGGATCCACCATTGTCATTGGATGTGTGTTCTTCTCATGAACCACACATGGATCCACCAGTGTCATTGCATGTTTATTCTTTTGATGAACCACAGCTAGAGTCATTGCATGTGTATTACTTCCATAAACCACACATGGATCCACCGGTGTCATTGCATGTCAGTTATTGTCATGAACCACATAAGGATCCACCAGTGTCATTGCATGTCTGCTCTTCTCACGAACCACATAAGGATCCACCAGTGTCATTGGATGTGTGTTCTTCTCATGAACCACACATTGATCCACCAGTGTCATTGCATGTCTGTTCTTTTCAAGAACCACAGCTAGAGTCATTGCATGTCTATTACTTCCATAAACCACACATGGATCCACCGGTGTCATTGCATGTCTGTTCTTTTCATGAACTACACCCAGTGTCATTGCTTGTCTGTTCTTTTCATGAACCACACCCAGTGTCACTGCATGTCTGTTCTTTTCATGAACAACATAAGGATCCACTAGTGTCATTGCATGTCTGTTCTTCTCACAAACCACACATGGATCCACCTAGTGTGATTGCATGTCTGTTCTTTTCATGAACCACACCCAGTGTCATTGCATGTGTGTTCCTCTAGACAAATCACACAAGGATCCACCAGTGTCATTGCATGTCTGTTCATTTCATGAACCACACTAAGTGTCATTGCATGTGTGTTCTTCTAAACAAACCACATAATTCATTGCATGTCTGTTCTTTTCATGAACCACACCCGGTGTCATTGCATGTGTGTTCCTCTAGACAGACCACATAAGGCTCCACCAGTGTCACTGCATGTCTGTTCTTTTCATGAACCACATAAGGATCCACCAGTGTCATTGGATGTGTGTTCTTCTCATGAACCACACATGCATCCACCGGTGTCATTGCATGCCTCTTCCTCTGAACAAACCACATAAGGATCCACCAGTGTCATTGCATGTTTGTTCTTTTCATGAGCCACACCTAGTGTCATTGCATGTGTGTTCTTATAAACAAACCACATAAGTCATTGCATGTCTGTTCTTTTCATGAACCACACCCGGTTTCATTGCATGTGTGTTCCTCTAGACAGACCACATAAGGATCCACCGGTGTGACTGCATGTCTATTCTTTTCATGAACCACATAAGGATCCACCAGTGTCATTGGATCTTTGTTCTTCTCATGAACCACACGTGGATCCACCGGTGTCATTGCATGTTTGTTCCTCTAAACTAACCACAGAAGGATCCACCAGTATCATTGCATGTCTGTTCGTTTCATGAACAACGCCGGTGTCATTGCATGTGTGTTCTTCTAAAGAAACCACATAAGTCATTGCATGTCTGTTCTTTTCATGAACCACACCAAGTGTCATTGCATGTTTGTTCCTCTAGACAAACCATATAAGGATCCACCGGTGTCACTACATGTCTGTTCTTTTCATGAACCACACCCAGTGTGATAACATGTCTGTTCCTCTAAACGAACCACATAAGGATCCACCAGTGTCATTACATGTCTATTCTTTTCATGAACCACACCCAATGTCCTTGCATGTGTGTTCTTCTAAACAAACCACATAAGTCATTGCACGTCTATTCTTTTCATGAACCACACCCGGTGTCATTGCATGTGTGTTCCTCTAGACAAAGCACGTAAGGATCCATCGTGTCACTACATGTCTATTCTTTTCAGGAACCACATAAGGATCCACCAGTGTCTTTGCAGGTGTGTTCCTCTAGACAAACCACATATGGATCCACTAGTGTCATTGCATGTCGGTTCTTTTCATGGATCACATCCAGTGTCATTGCATGTCTGTTCTTTTCACAAACCACTTAAGGATCCACCTACTGTCATTGCATGTGTGTTCTTCTAAACAAACCACATAAGGATCCACTAGTGTCATTGGATGTGTGTTCTTCTCATGAACCACGCATGTATCCACCGGTGTCATTGCATGTCTGTTCCTCTAAACAAACCACATAAGGATCCACCAGTGTCATTGCATGTGTTGTCTTTTCATGAACCACACCTAGTGTCATTGCATGTGTGTTCTTCTAAACAAACCACATAAGTCATTGCATGTCTGTTCTTTTCATGAACCACACCCGGTGTCATTGCATGTGTGTTCCTCTAGACAAAGCACGTAAGGATCCATCGTGTCACTACATGTCTATTCTTTTCAGGAACCACATAAGGATCCACCAGTGTCTTTGCAGGTGTGTTCCTCTAGACAAACCACATATGGATCCACTAGTGTCATTGCATGTCTGTTCTTTTCATGGATCACATCCAGTGTCATTGCATGTCTGTTCTTTTCACAAACCACTTAAGGATCCACCTAGTGTCCTTACATGTGTGTTCTTCTCAACAAACCACATAAGGATCCACTAGTGTCATTGGATGTGTGTTCTTCTCATGAACCACACATGGATCCACAAGTGTCATTTCATGTCTGTTCTTTCCATGAACCACAGCTAGAGTCATTTCATGTCTGTTACTTCAATAAACCACACATGGCTCCACCGGTGTCATTGCATGTCTGTTCTTTTCATGAACCACACCAAGTGTCATTGCATGTCAGTTATTTTCATGAACCACACCCAGTGTCATTGCATGTCAGTTCTTTTCATGAACCACATAAGGATCCACCAGTGTCATTGCATGTCTGTTCTTTTCATGAACCACACCCAGTGTCATTACATGTGTGTTCCTCTAGACAAAACAAAAGGATCCACCGGTGTCACTTCATGTCTGTTCTTTTCATGAACCACATAAGGATCCACCACTGTCATTGGATGTGTGTTCTTTTCATGAACCACACCCAGTGTCATTGCATGTCTGTTCTTTTCATGAACCACATAAGGATCCACCAGTGTCATTGCATGTCTGTTCTTCTCACAAACCACATAAGGATCCACCAGTGTCATTGCATGTCTGTTCTTTTCATGAACCACACCCAGTGTCATTGCATGTGTGTTCCTCTAGACAAACCATATAAGGATCCACCAGTGTCACTGCATGTCTGTTCTTTTCATGAACAACATAAGGATCCACCAGTATCATTGGATGTGTGTTCTTCTCATGAATCACACATGGATCCACCAGTGTCATTGCATCTTTGTTCCTCTAAACAAACCACATAAGGATCCACCAGTGTCATTGCATGTCAGATATTGTCATGAACCACATAAGGATCCACTAGTGTCATTGCATGTCTGTTCTTCTCACAAACCACATAAGGATCCACTAGTGTCATTGGATGTCTGTCCTTTTCATGAACCACAGCTAGAGTCATTGCATGTCTGTTACTTCCATAAACCACACATGGATCCACCGGTGTCATTGCATGTATGTTCTTTTCATGGACCACACCCAGTGTCATTGCATGTTTGTTCTTTTCATGAACCACACCTAGTGTCACTGCATGTCTGTTCTTTTCATGAACAACATAAGGATCCACCAGTGTCATTGCACGTCTGTTCTTCTCACTAACCACACATGGATCCACCTAGTGTGATTGCATGTCTGTTCTTTTCATGAACCACACCCGGTGTCATTGCATGTGTGTTCCTCTAGACAAACCACATAAGGATCCACCAGTGTCATTGCATGTCTGTTCTTCTCATGAACCACACTCAGTGTCATTGCGTGTGTGTTCTTCTAAACAAACCACATAATTCATTGCATGTCTGTTCTTTTCATGAACCACACCCGGTGTCATTGCATGTGTGTTCCTCTAGACAAACCACATAAGGCTCCACCGGTGTCACCGCATGTCTATTCTTTTCATGAACCACATAAGGATCCACCAGTGTCATTGGATGTGTGTTCTTCTCATGAACCACACCTGGATCCACCGGTGTCATTGCATGTCTGTTCCTCTAAACAAACCACATAAGGATCCACCAGTATCATTGCATGTCTGTTCTTTTCATGAACCACACCAAGTGTCATTGCATGTGTGTTCTTCTAAACAAACCACATAAGTCATTGCATGTCTGTTCTTTTCATGAACCACACCAAGTGTCATTGCATGTGTGTTCCCCTAGACAAACCATATAAGGATCCACCGGTGTCACTACATGTTTGTTCTTTTCATGAACCACACCCAGTGTGATAACATGTCTGTTCCTCTAAACGAACCACATAAGGATCCACCAGTGTCATTACATGTCTATTCTTTTCATGAACCACACCCAATGTCCTTGCATGTGTGTTCTTCTAACCAAACCACATAAGTCATTGCACGTCTGTTCTTTTCATGAACCACACCCGGTGTCATTGCATGTGTGTTCCTCTAGACAAAGCATGTAAGGATCCATCGTGTCACTACATGTCTATTCTTTTCAGGAACCACATAAGGATCCACCAGTGTCTTTGCAGGTGTGTTCCTCTAGACAAACCACATATGGATCCACTAGTGTCATTGCATGTCGGTTCTTTTCATGGATCACATCCAGTGTCATTGCATGTCTGTTCTTTTCACAAACCACTTAAGGATCCACCTACTGTCATTGCATGTGTGTTCTTCTAAACAAACCACATAAGGATCCACTAGTGTCATTGGATGTGTGTTCTTCTCATGAACCACACATGGATCCACCAGTGTCATTGCATGTCTGTTCTTTTCATGAACCACAGCTAGAGTCATTTCATGTCTGTTACTTCCATAAACCACACATGGATCCACCGGTGTCATTGCATGTCTGTTCTTTTCATGAACCACACCTAGTGTCATTGCATGTCAGTTATTTTCATGAACCACACCTAGTGTCATTGCATGTCAGTTCTTTTCATGAACCACATAAGGATCCAGCAGTGTCATTGCATGTCATGTTCTTCTCACAAACCACATAAGGATCCACAAGTGTCATTGCATGTCTGTTCTTTTCATGAACCACACCCAGTGTCATTACATGTGTGTTCCTCTAGAAAAACCACATAAGGATCCACCGGTGTCACTGCATGTCTGTTCTTTTCATGAACCACATAAGGATCCACCACTGTCATTGGATGTGTGTTCTTTTCATGAACCACACCCAGTGTCATTGCATGTCTGTTCTTTTCATGAACCACATAAGGATCCACCGGTGTCACTTCATGTCTGTTCTTCTCACAAACCAGATAAGGATCCACTAGTGTCATTGCATGTCTGTTCTTTTCATGAACCACACCCAGTGTCATTGCATGTGTGTTCCTCTAGACAAACCATATAAGGATCCACCAGTGTCACTGCATGTCTGTTCTTTTCATGAACAACATAAGGATCCACCGGTGTCATTGGATGTGTGTTCTTCTCATGAACCACACATTGATCCAACAGTGTCATTGCATCTCTGTTCCTCTAAACAAACCACATAAGGATCCATCAGTGTCATTGCATGTCAGATATTGTCATGAACCACATAAGGATCCACTAGTGTCATTGCATGTCCTTTCTTGTCACAAACCACATAAGGATCCACTAGTGTCATTGCATGTCTGTTCTTTTCATGAACCACAGCTAGAGTCATTGCATGTCTGTTACTTCCATAAACCACACATGGATCCACCGGTGTCATTGCATGTATGTTCTTTTCATGAACCACACCTAGTGTCATTGCATGTTTGTTCTTTTCATGAACCACACCTAGTGTCACTGCATGTCTGTTCTTTTCATGAACAACATAAGGATCCACCAGTGTCATTGCACGTCTGTTCTTCTCACTAACCACACATGGATCCACCTAGTGTGATTGCATGTCTGTTCTTTTCATGAACCACACCCGGTGTCGTTGCATGTGTGTTCCTCTAGACAAACCACATAAGGATCCACCAGTGTCGTTGCGTGTCTGTTCTTGTCATGAACCACACTTAGTGTCATTGCATGTGTGTTCTTCTAAACAAACCACATAATTCATTGCATGTCTGTTCTTTTCATGAACCACACCCGGTGTCATTGCATGTGTGTTCCTCTAGACAGACCACATAAGGCTCCACCGGTGTCACTGCATGTCTATTCTTTTCATGAACCACATAAGGATCCACCAGTGTCATTGGATGTGTGTTCTTCTCATGAACCACACATGGATCCACCGGTGTCATTGCATGTCTGTTCCTCTAAACAAACCACATAAGGATCCACCAGTATCATTGCATGTCTGTTCTTTTCATGAACCACACCAAGTGTCATTGCATGTGTGTTCTTCTAAACAAACCACATAAGTCATTGCATGTCTGTTCTTTTCATGAACCACACCCTGTGTCATTGCATGTGTGTTCCTCTAGACAAACCACATAAGGATCCATCGGTGTCAATGCATGTCTGTTCTTTTCATGAACCACTCCTAGTGTGATAACATGTCTGTTCCTCTAAATGAACCACATCTGGATCCACCAGTGTCATTGCATGTCTGTTCTTTTCATGAACCAAACCCAATGTCATTGCATGTGTGTTCTTCTAAACAAACCACATAAGGATCCACCGGTGTCATTGCATGTCTGTTCTTTTCATGAACCACATAAGGATCCACCCGTGTCATTGCAGGTGTGTTCCTCTAGACAAACCACATATGGATCCACTAGTGTCATTGCATGTATGTTCTTTTCATGAATCACATCAAGTGTCATTGCATGTCTATTATTTTCACAAATCACATAAGGATCCACCTAGTGTCATTGCATGTGTGTTCTTCTAAACAAACCACATAAGGATCCACTAGTGTCATTGGATGTCTGTCTTCTCATGAACCACACATGGATCCACCAGTGTCATTGCATGTCTATTCTTTTCATGAACCACGGGTAGAGTCATTGCATGTCTGTTACTTCCATAAACCACACATGGATCCACCGGTGTCATTGCATGTCTGTTCTTTTCATGAACCACACCCAGTGTCATTGCATGTCAGTTCTTTTCATGAACCACATAAGGATCCACCAGTGTCATTGCATGTCTGTTCTTCTCACAAACCACATAAGGATCAACCAGTGTCATTGCATGCCTGTTCTTTTCATGAACCACACCAAGTGTCATTACCTGTGTGTTCCTCTAGAAAAACCACATAAGGATCCACCAGTGTCATTGCATGTCTGTTCTTTTCATGAACCACACCCAGTGTCATTGCATGTGTGTTCTTCTTAACAAACCACATAAGTCATTGCATGTCTGTTCTTTTCATGAACCACACCCGGTGTCATTGCATGTGTGTTCCTCTAGACAAACCACATATGGATCCACCGGTGTCACTGCATGTCTGTTCTTTTCATGAACCACACCAGTGTTATTGCATGTCTGTTCCTCTAAACAATCCACATAAGGATCCACCAGTGTCATTGCATGTCTATTATTTTCATGAACCTCACTCAATGTCATTGCATGTGTGTTCTTCTAAACAAACCACATAAGTCATTGCATGTCTGTTCTTTTCATGAACCACACCCGGTGTCATTGCATGTGTGTTCCTCTAGACAGACCACATAAGGATCCACCGGTGTCACTGCATGTCTATTCTTTTCATGAACCACATAAGGATCCACTAGTGTCATTGGATGTGTGTTCATCTCATGAACCACACATCGATCCACCAGTGTCGTTGCATGTCTGTTCCTCTAAACAAACCACATAAGGATCCACTAGTGTCATGGCATGTCTGTTCTTTTCATGAACCACACCCAGTGGCATTGCATGTGTGTTCTTATAAACAAACCACATAAGTCATTGCATGTCTGTTCTTTTCATGAACCACACCCGGTGTCATTGCTTGTGTGTTCCTCTAGACAGACCACATAAGGATCCATTGGTGTCACTTCATGTCTGTTCTTTTCCTGAACCACATAAGGATCCACCAGTTTCATTGCAGGTGTGTTCTTCTCATGAACCACACTTGTATCCACCGGTGTCATTGCATGTCTGTTCCTCTAAACAAACCACATAAGGATCCACCAGTGTCATTGCATGTCTGTTCTTTTCATGAACCACACCTAGTGTCATTGCATGTGTGTTCTTCTAAACAAACCACATAAGTCACTGCATGTCTGTTCTTTTCATGAACTACACCCGGTGTCATTGCATGTGTGTTCCTCTAGACAAACCACATACGGAGCCACCGGTGTCACTGCATGTCTGTTCTTTTCATGAACAACACCAGTGTTATTGCATGTTTGTTCCTCTAAACAAACCACATAAGGATCCACCAGTGTCATTGCATGTATATTATTTTCATGAACCACACTCAATGTCATTGCATGTGTGTTCTTCTAAACAAACCACATAAGTCATTGCATGTCTGTTCTTTTCATGAACCACACCCGGTGTCATTGCATGTGTGTTCCTCTAGACAAACCACATAAGGATCCACCGATGTCACTGCATTTCTGTTCTTTTCATGAACCACATAAGGATCCACCAGTGTCATTGCATGTGTGTTCCTCTAGACAAACCACATATTGATCCACCAGTGTCATTGCATGTCTGTTCTTTTCATGAATCACAGCCAGTGTCATTGCATGTCTGTTCTTTTCACAAACCACATAAGGATCCACCTAGTGTCATTGCATGTGTGTTCTTCTTAACAAACCACATAAGGATCCACCAGTGTCATTGGATGTGTGTTCTTCTCATGAACCACACATCGATCCACTAGCGTCATTGCATGTCTGTTCTTTTCATGAACCACAGCTAGAGTCATTGCATGCCTGTTACTTCCATAAACCACACATGGATCCAGCGGTGTCATTGCATGTCAGTTCTTTTCATGAACCACATAAGGATCCACCAGTGTCATTGCATGTTTGTTCTTCTCACAAACCACATAAGGATCCACCAGTGTCATTGCATGTCTGTTCTTTTCATGAACCACACCCGGTGTCATTGCATGTGTGTTCCTCTAGACAGACCACCTAAGGATCCACCAGTGTCACTTCATGTCTATTCTTTTCATGAACCACATAAGGATCCACCAGTGTCATTGGATGTGTGTTCTTCTCATGAACCACACATGTATCCACCGGTGTCATTGCATGTCTGTTCCTCTAAACAAACCACATAAGGATCCACCAGTGTCATTGCATGTCTGTTCTTTTCATGAACCACACCCAGTGTCATTGCATGTGTGTTCTTCTAAACAAACCACATAAGTCATTGCATGTCTGTTCTTTTCATGAACCACACCCGGTGTCATTGCATGTCTGTTCCTCTAGACAAACCACGTAAGGATCCATCGTGTCACTGCATGTCTGTTCTTTTCATGAACCACATAAGGATCCACCAGTGTCATTGCATGTGTGTTGCTCTAGACAAACCACATCTTGATCCACCAGTGTCATTGCATGTCTGTTCTTTTCATGAATCACAGCCAGTGTCATTGCATGTCTGTTCTTTTCACAAACCACATAAGGATCCACCTGGTGTCATTGCATGTGTGTTCTTCTAAACAAACCACATAAGGATCCACCAGTGTCATTGGATGTGTGTTCTTCTCATGAACCACACATTGATCCACCAGTGTCATTGCATGTCTCTTCTTTTCACGAACCATAGCTAGAGTCATTGCATGCCTGTTACTTCCATAAACCACACATGGATCCACCGGTGTCATTGCATGTCAGTTCTTTTCATGAACCATATAAGGATCCACCAGTGTCATTGCATGTCTGTTCTTCTCACACACCACATAAGGATCCACCAGTATCATTGCATGTCTGTTCTTTTCATGAACCACACCCGGTGTCATTGCATGTGTGTTCCTCTAGAAAAACCACCTAAGGATCCACCAGTGTCACTTCATGTCTATTCTTTTCATGAACCACATAAGGATCCACCAGTGTCATTGGATGTGTGTTCTTCTCATGAACCACACATGTATCCACCGGTGTCATTGCATGTCTGTTCCTCTAAACAAACCACATAAGGATCCACCAGTGTCATTGCATGTCTGTTCTTTTCATGAACCACACCTAGTGTCATTGCATGTGTGTTCTTCTAAACAAACCACATAAGTCATTGCATGTCTGTTCTTTTCATGAACCACACCCGGTGTCATTGCATGTCTGTTCCTCTAGACAAACCACGTAAGGATCCATCGTGTCACTGCATGTCTGTTCTTTTCATGAACCACATAAGGATCCACCAGTGTCATTGCATGTGTGTTGCTCTAGACAAACCACATCTTGATCCACCAGTGTCATTGCATGTCTGTTCTTTTCATGAATCACAGCCAGTGTCATTGCATGTCTGTTCTTTTCACAAACCACATAAGGATCCACCTGGTGTCATTGCATGTGTGTTCTTCTAAACAAACCACATAAGGATCCACCAGTGTCATTGGATGTGTGTTCTTCTCATGAACCACACATTGATCCACCAGTGTCATTGCATGTCTCTTCTTTTCACGAACCACAGCTAGAGTCATTGCATGCCTGTTACTTCCATAAACCACACATGGATCCACCGGTGTCATTGCATGTGAGTTCTTTTCATGAACCATATAAGGATCCACCAGTGTCATTGCATGTCTGTTCTTCTCACACACCACATAAGGATCCACCAGTATCATTGCATGTCTGTTCTTTTCATGAACCACACCCGGTGTCATTGCATGTGTGTTCCTCTAGAAAAACCACCTAAGGATCCACCAGTGTCACTTCATGTCTATTCTTTTCATGAACCACATAAGGATCCACCAGTGTCATGGGATGTGTGTTCTTCTCATGAACCACACATGTATCCACCGGTGTCATTGCATGTCTGTTCCTCTAAACAAACCACATAAGGATCCACCAGTGTCATTGCATGTCTGTTCTTTTCATGAACCACACCTAGTGTCATTGCATGTGTGTTCTTCTAAACAAACCACATAAGTCATTGCATGTCTGTTCTTTTCATGAACCACACCCGGTGTCATTGCATGTGTGTTCCTCTAGACAAACCACGTAAGGATCCATCGTGTCACTACATGTCTATTCTTTTCAGAAACCACATAAGGATCCACCAGTGTCTTTGCAGGTGTGTTCCTCTAGACAAACCACATATGGATCCACTAGTGTCATTGCATGTCTGTTCTTTTCATGGATCACATCCAGTGTCATTGCATGTCTGTTCTTTTCACAAACCACTTAAGGATCCACCTAGTGTCCTTGCATGTGTGTTCTTCTAAACAAACCACATAAGGATCCACTAGTGTCATTGGATGTGTGTTCTTCTCATGAACCACACATGGATCCACAAGTGTCATTGCATGTCTGTTCTTTCCATGAACCACAGCTAGAGTCATTTCATGTCTGTTACTTCCATAAACCACACATGGCTCCACCGGTGTCATTGCATGTCTGTTCTTTTCATGAACCACACCAAGTGTCATTGCATGTCAGTTATTTTCATGAACCACACCCAGTGTCATTGCATGTCAGTTCTTTTCATGAACCACATAAGGATCCACCAGTGTCATTGCATGTCTGTTCTTTTCATGAACCACACCCAGTGTCATTACATGTGTGTTCCTCTAGACAAACCACATAAGGATCCATCGGTGTCACTGCATGTCTGTTCTTTTCATGAACCACATAAGGATCCACCACTGTCATTGTATGTGTGTTCTTTTCATGAACCACACCCAGTGTCATTGCATGTCTGTTCTTTTCATGAACCACATAAGGATCCACCAGTGTCATTGCATGTCTGTTCTTCTCACAAACCACATAATGATCCACCAGTGTCATTGCATGTCTGTTCTTTTCATGAACCACACCAAGTGTCATTGCATGTATGTCCTCTAGACAAACCATATAAGGATCCACCAGTGTCACTGCATGTCTGTTCTTTTCATGAACAACATAAGGATCCACCAGTGTCATTGGATGTGTGTTCTTCTCATGAACCACACATGGATCCACCAGTGTCATTGCATCTTTGTTCCTCTAAACAAACCACATAAGGATCCACCAGTGTCATTGCATGTCAGATATTGTCATGAACCACATAAGGATCCACTAGTGTCATTGCATGTCTGTTCTTCTCACAAACCACATAAGGGTACACTAGTGTCATTGGATGTCTGTTCTTTTCATGAACCACAGCTAGAGTCATTGCATGTCTGTTACTTCCATAAACCACACATGGATCCACCGGTGTCATTGCATGTATGTTCTTTTCATGAACCACACCCAGTGTCATTGCATGTTTGTTCTTTTCATGAACCACACCTAGTTTCACTGCATGTCTGTTCTTTTCATGAACAACATAAGGATCCACTAGTGTCATTGCACGTCTGTTCTTCTCACTAACCACACATGGATCCACCTAGTGTGATTGCATGTCTGTTCTTTTCATGAACCACACCCGGTGTCATTGCATGTGTGTTCCTCTAGACAAACCACATAAGGATCCACTAGTGTCATTGCATGTCTTTTCTTCTCATGAACCACACTCAGTGTCATTGCGTGTGTGTTCTTCTAAACAAACCACATAATTCATTGCATGTCTGTTCTTTTCATGAACCACACCCGGTGTCATTGCATGTGTGTTCCTCTAGACAAACCACATAAGGCTCCACCGGTGTCACCGCATGTCTATTCTTTTCATGAACCACATAAGGATCCACCAGTGTCATTGGATGTGTGTTCTTCTCATGAACCACACATGGATCCACCGGTGTCATTGCATATCTGTTCCTCTAAACAAACCACATAAGGATCCACCAGTGTCACTGCATGTCTATTCTTTTCATGAACCACATAAGGATCCACCAGTGTCATTGGATGTGTGTACTTCTCATGAACCACACATGGATCCACCAGTGTCATTGCATGTCTGTTCCTCTAAACAAACCACATAAGGATCCACCGGTGTCACTGCATGTCTGTTCTTTTCATGAACCATATAAGGATCCACCAGTGTCATTGCAGGTGTGTTCCTCTAGAGAAACCACATATGGATCCACTAGTGTCATTGCATGTATGATCTTTTCATGAATCACATCCAGTGTCATTGCATGTCTATTCTTTTCACAAATCACATAAGGATCCACCTAGTGTCATTGCATGTTTGTTCTTCTAAAGAAACCACATAAGGATCCACTAGTGTCATTGGATGTGTGTCTTCTCATGAACCACACATGGATCCACCCGTGTCATTGCATGTCTGTTCTTTTCATGAAGCACGGGTAGAGTCATTGCATGTATGTTACTTCCATAAACCACACATGGATGCACCGGTGTCATTGCATGTATGTTCTTTTCATGAACCACACCCTGTGTCATTGCATGTCAGTTCTTTCATGAACCACACCCAGTGTCATTGCATGTCGGTTCTTTTCATGAACCACATAAGGATCCACCAGTGTCATTGCATGTCTGTTCTTCTCAAAAACCACATAATCATCAGCAAGTGTCATTGCATGCCTGTACTTTTCATGAACCACACCAAGTGTCATTGCATGTCTGTTCCTCTAAACAAACCACATAAGGATCCACCAGTGTCATTGCATGTCTATTATTTTCATGAACCACACTCAATGTCATTGCATGTGTGTTCTTCTAAACAAACCACATAAGTCATTGCATGTCTGTTCTTTTCATGAACCACACCCGGTGTCATTGCATGTGTGTTCCTCTAGGCAGACCACATAAGGATCCACCGGTGTCACTGCATGTCTATTCTTTTCATGAACCACATAAGGATCCACTAGTGTCATTGGATGTGTGTCCATCTCATGAACCACACATGGATCCACCAGTGTCATTGCATGTCTGTTCCTCTAAACAAACCACATAAGGATCCACTAGTGTCATTGCATGTCCATTCTTTTCATGAACCACACCCAGTGGCATTGCATGTGTGTTCTTATATACAAACCACATAAGTCATTGCATGTCTGTTCTTTTCATGAACCACACCCGGTGTCATTGCATGTGTGTTCCTCTAGACAGACCACATAAGGATCCACCGGTGTCACTGCATGTCTGTTTCTTTTCCTAACCACATAAGGATCCACCAGTTTCATTGCAGTGTGTTCTTCTCATGAACCACACATGTATCCACCGGTGTCAATGCATGTATGTTCCTCTAAACAAACCACATAAGGATCCACCAGTGTCATTGCATGTCTGTTCTTTTCATGAACCACACCCAGTGTCATTGCATGTGTGTTCTTCTAAACAAACCACATAAGTCATTGCATGTCTGTTCTTTTCATGAACCACACCCGGTGTCATTGCATGTGTGTTCCTCTAGACAAACCACATAAGGATCCACCGGTGTCACTTTGCATGTCTGTTTTTTCATGAACAACACCAAGAGTTATTGCATGTTTGTTCCTCTAAACAAACCACATAAGGAACCAAAGGTCATTGCATGTCTATTATTTTCATGAACCACACTCAATGTCATTGCATGTGTGTTCTTCTAAACAAACCACATAAGTCATTGCATGTCTGTTCTTTTCATGAACCACACCCGGTGTCATTGCATGTGTGTTCCTCTAGACAAACCACATAAGGATCCACCGGTGTCACTGCATGTCTGTTCTTTTCATGAACCACATAAGGATCCACCAGTGTCATTGCATGTGTGTTCCTCTAGACAAACCACATATTGATCTACCAGTGTCATTGCATGTCTGTTCTTTTCATTAACAACACCTAGTGTCATTACATGTCTGTTCTTTTCACAAACCACATAAGGATCCACCTAGTGTCATTGCATGTGTGTTCTTCTAAACAAACCACATAAGAATCCACCAGTGTTATTGGATGTGTGTTCTTCTCATGAACCACACATTGATCCACCAGTGTCATTGCATGTCTGTTCTTTTCATGAACCACAGCTAGAGTCATTGCATGCTCAATTTCCATAAACCACACATGGATCCAGCGGTGTCATTGCATGTCAGTTCTTTTCATGAACCACATAAGGATCCACCAAAGGTCATTGATGTGTTCTTCTCGTGAACCACACATGGGTCCACCAGTGTCATTGCATGTCTATTCCTCTAAACAAACCACATAAGGATCCACCAAAGATCATTGCATGTCCGTTTCTTTTCATGAACCATACCGGTGTCATTGCATGTGTGTTCCTCAGACAAACCACTAAGGATCCACCGTGTCACTTCATGTCTATTCTTTTCATGAACCACATAGGATCCACCAGTGTCATTGGATGTGTTCTTCTCATGAACCACACATGTATCCACCGTGTCATTGCATGTCTGCTCCTCTAAACAAACCACATAAGGATCCACCAGGTCATTGCATGTCCGTTCTTTTCATGAACCACACCTAGTGTCATTGCATGTGTGTTCTTCTAAACAAACCATAAGTCATCATTGTACGTTCTTTCTATGAACCACACCGGTGTCATTGCATGTGTGTTCCTCTAGAAAACCACATATACGGATTCAATTCGTGTCCCATGCATGTCTGTTTTTTTCTTCATGACACACAGTTATTGCATCAGCATATCGGATCCACCTGTGTCCACCGCATGTCTTTTCATTTCATGAACCACACCATTTATTGCATTCATTCTCTCTCTAAACAAACCACATAAGGATCCACCAGTCATTGCATGTCTATTATTTTCATGAACCACACTCAATGTCATTGCATGTGTGTTCTTCTAAACAAACCACATAAGTCATTGCATGTATGTTCTTTTCATGAACCACACCAGTGTCATTGCATGTGTGTTCCTCTCAGATGCACCACATAAGGATCCCAATTTGTCATTGCATGTCTATTCTTTTCATGAACCACATAAGGATCCACCAGTGTCATTGCATGTGTGTTCCTCTAGACAAACCACATATTGATCCACCAGTGTCATTGCATGTGTGTTCCTCTAGACAAACCACATATTGATCCACCAGTGTCATTGCATGTCTGTTCTTTTCATGAATCACAGTCAGTGTCATTGCATGTCTGTTCATTTCACTAACCACATAAGGATCCACCTAGTGTCATTGCATGTGTGTTCTTCTAAACAAACCACATAAGGATCCACCAGTGTCATTGGATGTGTGTTCTTCTCATGAACCACACATTGATCCACCAGTGTCATTGCATGTCTGTTCTTTTCATGAACCACAGCTAGAGTCATTGCATGCCTGTTACTTCCATAAACCACACATGGATCCACCGGTGTCATTGCATGTCAGTTCTTTTCATGAACCACATAAGGATCCACCAGTGTCATTTCATGTCTGTTCTTCTCACAAACAACATAAGGATCCACCAGTATCATTGGATGTGTGTTCTTCTCATGAATCACACATGGATCCACCAGTGTCATTGCATCTTTGTTCCTCTAAACAAACCACATAAGGATCCACCAGTGTCATTGCATGTCAGATATTGTCATGAACCACATAAGGATCCACTAGTGTCATTGCATGTCTGTTCTTCTCACAAACCACATAAGGATCCACTAGTGTCATTGGATGTCTGTCCTTTTCATGAACCACAGCTAGAGTCATTGCATGTCTGTTACTTCCATAAACCACACATGGATCCACCGGTGTCATTGCATGTATGTTCTTTTCATGGACCACACCCAGTGTCATTGCATGTTTGTTCTTTTCATGAACCACACCTAGTGTCACTGCATGTCTGTTCTTTTCATGAACAACATAAGGATCCACCAGTGTCATTGCACGTCTGTTCTTCTCACTAACCACACATGGATCCACCTAGTGTGATTGCATGTGTTTTTTCATGAACCACACCGTGTCATTGCATGTGTGTTCCTCTAGACAAACCACATAAGGATCCACCAGGTCATTGCATGTCTGTTTCTTCTCATGAACCACACTCTGTCATTGCATGTGTTCTTCTCTAAACAAACCACATAATTCATTGCATGTCTGTTTTTTTCATGAACCACACCGTGTCATTGCATGTGTGTTCCTCTAGACAAACCACATAAGGCTCCACCGTGTCACCGCATGTCTATTCTTTTCATGAACCATAAGGATCCACAGGTCATTGGATGTGTGTTCTTCATGAACCACACCGATCCACCGGTGTCATTGCATGTCTGTTCTCTAAACAAACCACATAAGGATCCACCAAGATCATTGCATGTGTCTGTTCTTTCATGAACCACACCAAGTGTCATTGCATGTGTGTTCTTCTAAACAAACCACATAAGTCATTGTATCTGTTTTTTCATGAACCACACCAAGTGTCATTGCATGTGTGTTCCCCTAGACAAACCAGATAAGGATCCACCGGTGTCACTACATGTTTGTTCTTTTCATGAACCACAACCAGAGTGATAACATGTCTGTTCCTCTAAACGAACCAAATAAGGATCCACCAGTGTCATTACATGTCTATTCTTTTCATGAACCACACCCAATGTCCTTGCATGTGTGTTCTTCTAACCAAACCACATAAGTCATTGCACGTCTGTTCTTTTCATGAACCACACCCGGTGTCATTGCATGTGTGTTCCTCTGACAAAGCATGTAAGGATCCATCGTGTCACTACATGTCTATTCTTTTCAGAACCACATAAGGATCCACCAGTGTCTTTGCAGTGTGTTCCTCAGACAAACCACATATGGATCCACTAGTGTCATTGCATGTCTGGTTCTTTTCATGGATCACATCCAAAGGTCATTGCATGTCCGTTTTTCACAAACCACTTAAGGATCCACCATCGTCATTGCATGTGTGTTCTTCTAAACAAACCACATAAGGATCCACTAGTGTCATTGGATGTGTGTTCTTCTCATGAACCACACATGGATCCACCAGTGTCATTGCATGTCTGTTCTTTTCATGAACCACAGCTAGAGTCATTTCATGTTCATTTCCATAAACCACACATGGATCCACCGTGTCATTGCATGTCTGTTTTTTCATGAACCACACCTAGTGTCATTGCATGTCGCTATTTTCATGAACCACACCTAGTGTCATTGCATGTCAGTTCTTTTCATGAACCACATAAGGATCCAGCAGTGTCATTGCATGTCATGTTCTTCTCACAAACCACATAAGGATCCACAAGTGTCATTGCATGTCTGTTCTTTTCATGAACCACACCCAGTGTCATTACATGTGTGTTCCTCTAGAAAACCACATAAGGATCCACCGTGTCACCGCATGTCTGTTTCTTTTCATGAACCACATATGATCCACCATCGCTATTGGATGTGTTCTTTTCATGAACCACACCCAAAGTGTCATTGCATGTCTGTTCTTTTCATGAACCACATAAGGATCCACCGGTGTCACTTCATGTCTGTTCTTCTCACAAACCAGATAAGGATCCACTAGTGTCATTGCATGTCTGTTCTTTTCATGAACCACACCCAGTGTCATTGCATGTGTGTTCCTCTAGACAAACCATATAAGGATCCACCAGTGTCACTGCATGTCTGTTCTTTTCATGAACAACATAAGGATCCACCGGTGTCATTGGATGTGTGTTCTTCTCATGAACCACACATTGATCCAACAAAGGTCATTGCATCTCTGTTCTCTAAACAAACCACATAAGGATCCAACTGTGTCACTGCATGTCAGATATTGTCATGAACCACATAAGGATCCACTAGTGTCATTGCATGTCCTTTCTTGTCACAAACCACATAAGGATCCACTAGTGTCATTGCATGTCTGTTCTTTTCATGAACCACAGCTAGAGTCATTGCATGTCTGTTACTTCCATAAACCACACATGGATCCACCGGTGTCATTGCATGTATGTTCTTTTCATGAACCACACCTAGTGTCATTGCATGTTTGTTCTTTTCATGAACCACACCTAGTGTCACTGCATGTCTGTTCTTTTCATGAACAACATAAGGATCCACCAGTGTCATTGCACGTCTGTTCTTCTCACTAACCACACATGGATCCACCTAGTGTGATTGCATGTCTGTTCTTTTCATGAACCACACCCGGTGTCGTTGCATGTGTGTTCCTCTAGACAAACCACATAAGGATCCACCAGTGTCGTTGCGTGTCTGTTCTTCTCATGAACCACACTTAGTGTCATTGCATGTGTGTTCTTCTAAACAAACCACATAATTCATTGCATGTCTGTTCTTTTCATGAACCACACCCGGTGTCATTGCATGTGTGTTCCTTCTAGATGCACCACATAAGGCTCCACCGTGTCACTGCATGTCTATTCTTTTCATGAACCACATAAGGATCCACCAGTGTCATTGATGTGTTCTTCTCATGAACCACACATGGATCCACCTGTCATTGCATGTCCGTTCTCTAAACAAACCACATAAGGATCCACCAGTATCATTGCATGTCTGTTCTTTTCATGAACCACACCAAGTGTCATTGCATGTGTGTTCTTCTAAACAAACCACATAAGTCATTGCATGTCTGTTCTTTTCATGAACCACACCCTGTGTCATTGCATGTGTGTTCCTCTAGACAAACCACATAAGGATCCATCGGTGTCAATGCATGTCTGTTCTTTTCATGAACCACTCCTAGTGTGATAACATGTCTGTTCCTCTAAATGAACCACATCTGGATCCACCAGTGTCATTGCATGTCTGTTCTTTTCATGAACCAAACCCAATGTCATTGCATGTGTGTTCTTCTAAACAAACCACATAAGGATCCACCGGTGTCATTGCATGTCTGTTCTTTTCATGAACCACATAAGGATCCACCCGTGTCATTGCAGGTGTGTTCCTCTAGACAAACCACATATGGATCCACTAGTGTCATTACATGTATGTTCTTTTCATGAATCACATCAAGTGTCATTGCATGTCTATTATTTTCACAAATCACATAAGGATCCACCTAGTGTCATTGCATGTGTTCTTCTAAACAAACCACATAAGGATCCACTAGTGTCATTGGATGTCCGTTTCTTTCATGAACCACACATGGATCCACCAAAGGTCATTGCATGTCTATTCTTTCATGAACCACGGTAGAGTCATTGCATGTCATATTTCCATAAACCACACATGGATCCACCGTGTCATTGCATGTCTGTTCTTTCATGAACCACACCCAAGTGTCATTGCATGTCGTCTTTTCATGAACTACATAAGGATCCACCAGTTGTCATTGCATGTCCGTTTCTTCTCACAAACCACATAAGGATCAACCAGTGTCATTGCATGCCTGTTCTTTTTCATGAACCACACCAAGTGTCATTACTGGTGTTCCTCTAGAAAACCACATAAGGATCCACCAAAGTGTCATTGCATGTGTTTCTTTCATGAACCACACCCAAAGGTCATTGCATGTGTGTTCTTCTTAACAAACCACATAAGTCATTGCATGTCTGTTTTTCATGAACCACACCGTGTCATTGCATGTGTGTTCTCTAGACAAACCACATATGGATCCACCGTGTCACTGCATGTCTGTTTCTTTTCATGAACCACACCAAGGTTATTGCATGTCTGTTCCTCTAAACAATCCACATAAGGATCCACCAGTGTCATTGCATGTCTATTATTTTCATGAACCTCACTCAATGTCATTGCATGTGTGTTCTTCTAAACAAACCACATAAGTCATTGCATGTCTGTTCTTTTCATGAACCACACCCGGTGTCATTGCATGTGTGTTCCTCTAGACAGACCACATAAGGATCCACCGGTGTCACTGCATGTCTATTCTTTTCATGAACCACATAAGGATCCACTAGTGTCATTGGATGTGTGTTCATCTCATGAACCACACATCGATCCACCAGTGTCGTTGCATGTCTGTTCCTCTAAACAAACCACATAAGGATCCACTAGTGTCATGGCATGTCTGTTCTTTTCATGAACCACACCCAGTGGCATTGCATGTGTGTTCTTATAAACAAACCACATAAGTCATTGCATGTCTGTTCTTTTCATGAACCACACCCGGTGTCATTGCTTGTGTGTTCCTCTAGATGTACACATAAGGATCCATTGGTGTCACTTCATGTCTGTTCTTTTCCTGAACCACATAAGGATCCACCAGTTTCATTGCAGGTGTGTTCTTCTCATGAACCACACTTGTATCCACCGGTGTCATTGCATGTCTGTTCCTCTAAACAAACCACATAAGGATCCACCAGTGTCATTGCATGTCTGTTCTTTTCATGAACCACACCTAGTGTCATTGCATGTGTGTTCTTCTAAACAAACCACATAAGTCACTGCATGTCTGTTCTTTTCATGAACTACACCCGGTGTCATTGCATGTGTGTTCCTCTAGACAAACCACATACGGAGCCACCGGTGTCACTGCATGTCTGTTCTTTTCATGAACAACACCAGTGTCATTGCATGTTTGTTCCTCTAAACAAACCACATAACGATCCACTAGTGTCATTGCATGTATATTATTTTCATGAACCACACCCAGTGTCATTGCATGTGTGTTCTTCTAAACAAACCACATAAGTCATTGCATGTCTGTTCTTTTCATGAACCACACCCGGTGTCATTGCATGTGTGTTCCTCTAGACAAACCACATAAGGATCCACAGATGTCACTGCATTTCTGTTCTTTTCATGAACCACATAAGGATCCACCAGTGTCATTGCATGTGTGTTCCTCTAGACAAACCACATATTGATCCACCAGTGTCATTGCATGTCTGTTCTTTTCATGAATCACAGCCAGTGTCATTGCCTGTCTGTTCTTTGCACAAACCACATAAGGATCCACCTAGTGTCATTGCATGTGTGTTCTTCTTAACAAACCACATAAGGATCCACCAGTGTCATTGGATGTGTGTTCTTCTCATGAACCACACATCAATCCACTAGCGTCATTGCATGTCTGTTCTTTTCATGAACCACAGCTAGAGTCATTGCATGCCTGTTACTTCCATAAACCACACATGGATCCAGCGGTGTCATTGCATGTCAGTTCTTTTCATGAACCACATAAGGATCCACCAGTGTCATTGCATGTTTGTTCTTCTCACAAACCACATAAGGATCCACCAGTGTCATTGCATGTCTGTTCTTTTCATGAACCACACCCGGTGTCATTGCATGTGTGTTCCTCTAGACAGACCACCTAAGGATCCACCAGTGTCACTTCATGTCTATTCTTTTCATGAACCACATAAGGATCCACCGGTGTAATTGGATGTGTTCTTCTCATGAACCACACATGTATCCACCTGAGTCATATAATGTCTGTTCATCTAAACAAAACACATAAGGATCCACCATGGTCATTGCATGTGCGTTCTTTTCATGAACCACACCCAGTGTCATTGCATGTGTGTTCTTCTAAACAAACCACATAAGTCATTGCATGTCTGTTCTTTTCATGAACCACACCCGGTGTCATTGCATGTCTGTTCCTCTAGACAAACCACGTAAGGATCCATCGTGTCACTGCATGTCTGTTCTTTTCATGAACCACATAAGGATCCACCAGTGTCATTGCATGTGTGTTGCTCTAGACAAACCACATCTTGATCCACCAGTGTCATTGCATGTCTGTTCTTTTCATGAATCACAGCCAGTGTCATTGCATGTCTGTTCTTTTCACAAACCACATAAGGATCCACCTGGTGTCATTGCATGTGTGTTCTTCTAAACAAACCACATAAGGATCCACCAGTGTCATTGGATGTGTGTTCTTCTCATGAACCACACATTGATCCACCAGTGTCATTGCATGTCTCTTCTTTTCACGAACCATAGCTAGAGTCATTGCATGCCTGTTACTTCCATAAACCACACATGGATCCACCGGTGTCATTGCATGTCAGTTCTTTTCATGAACCATATAAGGATCCACCAGTGTCATTGCATGTTTGTTCTTCTCACACACCACATAAGGATCCACCAGTATCATTGCATGTCTGTTCTTTTCATGAACCACACCCGGTGTCATTGCATGTGTGTTCCTCTAGAAAACCACCTAAGGATCCACCAGGTCACTTCATGTCTATTCTTTCATGAACCACATAAGGATCCACCAGTGTCATTGGATGTGTGTTCTTCATGAACCACACATGTATCCACCGTGTCATTGCATGTCTGCTCCTCTAAACAAACCACATAAGGATCCACCAGTGTCATTGCATGTCTGTTTCTTTCATGAACCACACCTAGTGTCATTGCATGTGTT